>OZ008367.1:343360133-343365371 GCA_963931995.1 Phaonia tiefii | reverse complement strand
GTTTCCAAGAATTTAACTTGTTTACAAATATCGTATTATGTTTCACACATATTATGCTGTATGAGTTGAAAATTCAATATCTTTGCCTACAAAAATATAATTTTTAACACACAAACATAGTATATTTGGGCGCGAATACAATTATATACAATTTTAGTATAAATTTATATTATTTTTAATGTATTTCTATTATATTTATTTGCAGACTATCATATGAACTTTTGGAAAATATTGATTGAGAGCTATGACAAACATGAATGCAATATCAAACGCAACATATATAAATCCTACACATCTATACGATTGTATTGTATGAATGAGTTGTTCGATGAATTGGTAATGTTCTCCGGCAGAAGCTTTTAGGTACTTATGTACAATGCATTTAAACACAATATGTTTACATGCAAACACAATATGTTTATATGCAAACACAATATGTTTTCATGAAAACACAATATATTTTCAGGTTCGAAATTTCAATCTTATTATTTTTAGGTGATATATACGACACGCACACAATACATTTAAATTTTGTATATAATTCTTTATATCCTTTATTTATTTAAATTTCAATCAATATGGCGACAACAATATATTCTCAAATACATGTTTGGAAATTTTAATTTTTTATAGACATGTATTTATGAAAATGTATACATTGACATCTAAACTGACAAGCCCTTTTCCCTTTAAGTTTACCGCATTTTACTACAGAATAAAGCCGATAATAATTGTAACTACTAAATTCACTAAACTGGCTCAAATATCTATATTAGTAGTAGTATGTATATAAAGTTGGAGGAAGGAATATGAAAACAGACATCTACTTCAGATACGTTCGAAAGAAACAATTGGCCACACGTGGGAAGCGGTCAATATTCAAATGTATATTTTTTTTTGTCGATTCCAGTACTAGACATGGTAACATTAATATTTGCAAATATTACATTCTTCGGTAACCAAACTCAAAGAAATTCGGAAAATTACTGCTCTGCCGATGTTGTGAATCAAAGAGGGGAAAAACTTGGTTTTAGAGGAAAACTTTGTTCCCTAAAGTTTAAGCTCAAACCGTTTGAAACAATTTTGTTAAAGAATGTTTACCGGTACAACCAACCAAATAGAAGTTAGTGGCTGCCAAAGGTGAGCCAAAATCGAAAAATAAATAAAAACAAGTCCGCTTTATTAGTCAAAGTTAAAAAAAAAAATTTGTATGAAACTGAAATTGTAACTCAAAAAAACGAATGATACAGTCTTGTCTACGAAAATGTTTGTCAAAATTATCACAGTGTAATTAGTCAAGCTTGATACCTCACAAATATTAAAAAAATCACATAAGGTGTCAGGGGACACCCGGTTAGAACGAAGTTCCTTTCGCTATATACTTTATTATGTACTAGTTAGTTGCAACACGCCAAAGGAAACCGTTGAAAATACGACAATTTAAATGGATTTTTAAGAACAGATACTTTTTTGTATCATTTAAACTTTGTATAAGAATAGGTACTTTTTTCACGAAGTGGTACTCTTGTTTGGAAAAGGTTATTTTTTTAAGAAAATGTACTTATTTTTAGAAAGACTACTTATCTCAAGAAAAGAAAAGAAAAGGTATTATTTTATTTTTAAGACTTTTAAGAAAAGGAATTTTTGTAAGAAAATGTATTTTTTTAAGAGACGTTATTTTTTTTGAAGAAAAAGATTTTTTTTAAGAATGGGATTTTTTTTAAAATTGGTCCTTTTTTTAAGAATAGGTAAATTTTTAAGAGTAGGTTCTTATCTCAAGAAAAGTTAGTTTCATTCACAAACCATGTACTCTTTACAGAAAAGGTAGTATTTCAAGAAAAGGCAATTTGTTGTAAGAAAATTTACTTTTTTTAAGAACACATACTTTTTTAAAGAACTGGTACTCTTTTAGGAAAGGTTAGTTTTTTAGGAAAATTTATTTATTTTAAGAAAGGCTACTTATCTCATGAAAAGAAAAGAAAATGTATTATTTTATTTTGAAGAAAAGGTACTTTTAAGAAAAGGAAGTTTTGTAAGAAAGGGTATTCTTTTAAGGAAATTAATATTTTTGTTGAAGAAAAGGATGTTTTTAGGAATGGGAGATTTTTTAGAATTGGACCTTTTTTCAAGAACAGGTACATTTTTAAGAGTTGGCCAAGAAAAGTTATTTTGTTTCACAAAGTAGGTACTCTTTAAAGAAAAGGTAGTCTTTTAAGAAAACGCAAGTCAATTCAAAAAAAAATACTTGAGGTGTCAGGTGACACCCGGTTGGAACGAAGTTCCTTTCGCTATATATTGTGTACTAGTTAGTTCCAGTCAGTGTTGCCACTTTCTGGATAAATATTCAAAAATGGGACAATTTCCAACTTTTTGAATAATTTTTGGATAATGATATTTTTGTGTAAATTCACTTGTCAGAACATGTCATGTGTTGAAACTTTAAATTTCCATATCCATAACCCTTTTGATAACTCCGTCATAAGCCTGGTGTTCAGTTTTTATGCTATTTTTGTTGCCATAAGAAGTACGTGTGTAAAACAATAACGAAAATTTCATGAACCGCAAACTTCGCTCACGTTTCATTTGCTTGGAACTCAGCTCTGCGAACGTTTCGCAGGCAAAATCAATTACAGGGTTGCTACACCAAAGTTATTTCGTACGAAAACAATTGAATAAGAATTGTTTGGTAGCGAAATTTTGGACATTTCGAACAAAAAGTACCACCACATGAGTAAAAATGAGTGGAAAACTGGAATATGAGGTAAAAATAATATGGAGTGCGTAGAGAAAATATAAAGAAAATATTTGCAAGTTAAATCAAAGATAGGTGGAAACTCTCCGCAACAAAATTTTCCGTTTAGAGATAAACAAAAAAAAAATTGCTTACGAAAACTTCGTAAGAACTGAATACGGGGCTATAATATCTCCTTTTGCAGATAAACATCCACAGATCCACAGGTTGACCGCAACATGCCAATTTTACTATACTATATTTAAAATATTGTTCGATGAATAGTGATGGTATTTCTAAGTGTTTTATGGTGGGAATTTGTTCGATATACGATATCTATTTTATTTTTAACGTGAGAGCTCGTTGTACCAGTTTATTGGTCTCGAAAGGTGGGATATAAAATCTCACGTATATTCGCTGTATATTGTCAAATTTGAAAAGTATCTTCATTGTAGAAAGCTTGAAAAAATACTATTAAAACTTTGGAATTTCATTATTCTACTGCAAGCAAAATTCGAAATTTTTAATTTTGGGAAGTGACTTTTTGGCAAACAGTACAATAATTTCAAAATATGACCAACGGAAAAAAGTCTTTGTATGAATGAGTTTATATCCAAGACTTTAACCCTAGAACGTCATCCTTATTTTTTGTACACTATCGTCATCCTTAGTCATATTTCCCCATACGCTGTAAATATTATCGTGAGCAAAAATGAAAACCGTTATTTTTGTATTTAGTTAATTCTTAATTAATATTCAACAAAAAATCAGTTTGCAAAGGCGCCACGAAATAACCCCCAATGAAATAACCCCCAAACTCAAAAATGAAATAATCCCCAAAAAAATCAGGAAAAACGAATTTGGGGATAATTGCCTAATTTTCGGGAGTTATTCCATTTTTCGTATGTAAAAAGTCCCAAATTTTTTTTGGGGGATAGTTTCATTGTGGTTTTGGTTTTGGGGGTTACTTTATCATATTTGGGGTTTATTTCATTTCCGCAAGAAATTACCCTTTTTACAATAATGAAGTCCTCTAAATTCTTTAATAATAATATTATAATTAATAATAACTATTTTGGGGTTTAATTCATTTACTTGGGGCTTGCTTCATTGGGGGATATTTATTTTCTATTTTGGGGGTTATTTCATTAGGCGGTAGTACCGATATCTTTTGGGGTTCTTTCATTTCTAATTTGGGGTTATTTTCATCTTGGTTGGGTTTTATATCATTTCGGGGTTATTTCATTTGATTTTGGGGGTTATTTCATTGGGGCTTATTTCGTGACGCCGTTTGCAAACAACCGAAAAAAAACATATATAAGCCCGAAAATGAAAGTCGCGTCGTCGTTTTGACGAAGGATGCCGGTGCAGGGTTGTGGACGCTCAACATTTCAAAGCCCGTAGATATTATGCAGCAAGAAAGATGCAATGGATGGTAGCAATTTATTTTGAATTAAATCGAAAATTGCTTTATTCATTGGAAAAAAAATAAAAATAAATTGTGTAATTTCAAGTGATTTTGAATAATTTTTGAACATCCCTTGTGTAACTTTGGCCTGCACTGGTGGCAACAATGGTTCCAGTACGCGTAAGGCCGCAGGCCGAAAATACAGAATGTATTTTTTAAAGTATATTTTTAGGTCCTTTTTGTAAGAGTGTGTATTATATTTTCCCGAAAAGGTAATTTTTTAAAAAAGGTACTTCTTTTATTAAAAGCTAATGTTTTTGTTAAGAAAAGGACTATTTTTAAGAAGAAGTACTTTCCGTAAGAAAAAGCTATAAGAGTATGACTTTTTTACAATGTAGTACTTTTTTTTATGAACAGGTACTTTTTAATGAAGTGGTACTCTTTGTAGTCAAAGGCTATTTGTTTAAGAAAATGTACTTATTTTCAGAAAGGCTACTTATCTCAAGAAAAGAAAAGAAAAGGTATTATTAGGTGAAAAGGTAATTAGAGGTGATTTTAAGAAAAGGTTTTTTTAAGAAATGAGATTTTTTTTGAAGAAAAGGATTTGGTTTAAGAATGGGATTTTTTTTAGAATTGGTCCTTTTTTCAAGAATAGGTACATAGTTGATAATACCGGGTTGAAGCATAATAGTGTTAAAGGTTGGACTCAGAATCGGGCAACATCTATTCTGCATACCCCTAAATGATAAGGCTGACCAACCCTTATATAGAACACAGATTTGTTCGACTGCGAAACACAGATTGTCAGACTGCGAAAAAAACACACACTGATGTAGCGGCAGCGAATAGTTGTCTTGTGTGGGTGCGGAGCACTCTTAGAGCAAAGAGAATAATGACATGGTTATACGTATATAAAAATGAGATATCAAGAGAGCAACGAAAATTGTGTGAACTTGTGTAGCGTCTGTACGAACATAACAACGTATGTATGATCATGTGTCTGTTGCTTTGCATTCTCTTTGTTTTTTGTGGGAATAAAACAAACAGTATTAGGCAAGAAAATAATGACACATGTGCTTGTACTGGTCTTTAAATAATT
>OZ008367.1:343192633-343357633 GCA_963931995.1 Phaonia tiefii | reverse complement strand
GATGGTCCACATATTTCCAACTGCTCCTTCCCATTGTAGTTCTGCAAGAAAATGCGAGTATTTTATTTATAGACAATTAGCTTGAGCTCAAACGAACATAATGTGGGGTTGGAGTTAGAGTTGAATAGTTCATAAACTAAATATGAAGTTCGCTTAGGGTGCACACATGTTCGATATGACGATTATGTTCGTGGTTGTTGTGTACGAGCGCTCTAAATGAATTAGCTCTAGAACTAGTTAAAGAATTCGACCCACTGCTAGTTGGAGTGCAGTATCAACTGGTGCTTTGTAGAACGAGTGCAACGTTCGACATAATGATACTTAGTGCTCATAAATAATTATTTACCTGCTATTTAATTTACCTGGCTGCCTAAACAAAGTGGATTAACTAACAAAAGAAACAAATTAACACCAGTGCAACTGGCGAGAGGAAACACTTGACTAATAAATTATTTTCCTTCATTGTTTATTATGGCACTCGCAAGAAATCTGTGAGCCATAGGGGAAGATGTAGATGTACCCACTCCATCACTACTCCCACTTTTAAATACAATACTCTCCCTGTTTAGAAGGAGATAGCCTCCTCCATGGAGTACATTTCACTTGTTCATAAATAATTTTTACTAAATCGCATGTCAATGCTCAAAGCTAAAAGCGCACAACAGGATAAATTCTAATGCAATTACGCAATTAAGCCAACAGGAACTGGCAAGGGAAGGGTGGTGTGGCTTGAGCTGAGTGAGCCGGATTGTATCCTTTTCTCGCTGGCATTGAGATCATGTTTGTGGTGAAAGTGTAAAACATGAACAACCACTCGAAAACGATTAGAGCAACTCATTGGAAATTAATTCTTGGTGACAGTCCCATGTGTCAAGTGTACCAGACACTTTGTCTGTGTGATTGCATGTAGCGACTGGAACTACAGTAGTCGTAGTATGTCAAAGGATGCACAGTAGATCGAAAATGGATTGGAGACAAACTATCGCCGTCGATTATTTCAATAAGGAATTGGATTTCACATTTATAGCAGTAAATGGGTTTAAGTTTCAATAAATAATTATGTTTACCTCGTTGTTAGCCTTGCCTGGTAAGGGCTGATGGCGCTGTTCCGGCAACTGGTGTCCCTGGGTGTTGCTGAGAATGCTGGGGCGGCTGCTTCGCTGTGGCAGACTTCCTTCACCCGCGCTAGTTGTTGTTGTTGATGGTGGTGGTTGCCCTTATGGACGACCTTGTTCCACACTTAACGATTCACCCGAAAATCCGAATAAAACCAAAGGAAAACACTGACTTTTATATTTAATTTTAATATTAGGTTTATTCGTCGGCTCGCGTGTGGCTGCTTTCTTTGTTGATTTTTCAGTACAATAAAAAACAAGAAGAAGCACCGAAGTAAGCGAGACGCCGATGCCACTCGCTCAAAGTTGACGGCGCCAACTCGTCCGGTGGCAAGGGCGATCATTAGGGCTGTTCACGATAACATACTCCCCGCCTTGCAGGAAGTGCAAATTAAATAATGGGCCACGCAATCTTATTTTTCCTCTAATTAATTCATTAATTTATGTAAATAATACAACAGTTCATTTATGGAAATGGAATAACAATAAAATAACAAAAAAAAAAATAATAAGTAAAAATTTAATAAGAAATAATGGAGACAAAGTGATGATTCAATTATTCATGGTGCCAAATCCTCCTCTCGCACCTTTTCTGCTACGCCGAAGAATGTCTCCCCAAATTTTGTATTTTGGCGGAGCAGACCACCGGGGCGTCCCACAGCTGGTCCAATTAGAAGGCGACAGGCTACGTCGGCTCCCAGGATGATATGGACTGGGCGGCGATGGTTCCACATTGGGTCGGCCTCTTTATGGGCAGGCACTCTGAGGCGTTCAGGTGCTCTATATACTTGGGCCACCAAATTATGACCGTAGTTTATGTCTTCTATAGCGCATGTTACCTCCAGCTGCCAATCATCGTGAAGTCGGTTCTCCAGCGTTATACAGGCACGGCCCCGCACAACTGGGCACCGCAACCTCTCCACCTCTCTCTTCATCACCGAGGACCGTGTGGCATTAGGGTCGATGCGGACTCGCGCGAATGTGTAGTCTTCGTGTCCGATTTTGACATTTACCAATGCCGACATTTTGAGCCACAGATGATTTGGTGACAGAGGGTGCAGCCAGGTATTATGGTCTTGTAGACATTTCTTACACCGATCGAGGCTCCGGCATACGATGCGTCTGTGTGACTGTGCAAGGCAGTTCGTACACAATCCGTGCTCTGCCACCGCACGCAATTTCTTTTCCACCGTCATGACTTGGAACCGGGTGCATTGCCGTATGGCATGCAAGCGCCCACATAACACGCAGGCGTAGTTTTCGTTGAACAACCAGGGTTGCATTGCGATTAACTGTAAGTATGGAAAGATGCAGTTAGTAAGTGGCGATAGTAAGGAGCTACGGACTATGCTAGACAAGAAGATTACGACCAGTCATAATGAACTACGAGGAAGAAGTACGAGTTTGTGAATTGGCCTTGTGATTGAGCCATTCTGAGTTTTCAGATCGGCTACACGAACTCGGCCGTCTACGCCATGGAAGACTTTAGTGACACGGCCTAGGCGCCAATCGGTGGGGCATAAAGGTTCGTTTCTTAAAACGACAAGATCTCCCTCTTCCAGGTCGATTTGAGGGTTTTTCCACTTAGTGCGTTTATGCAACTCCTTCAAGTATTCGTTCTTCCAACGACGACAGAATTCGTGCTGGATCGCCTTCAATTTGCGCCAACGATTTAAAATCGAGTCAGGGGTTCCCAACTCTTCAGGTTCCGCAGGGGCCAACATTGGACTACCTATTAAAAAATGGGCTGGAGTTAATGCAGCTTGCTCGTTAACGTCTTCAGAGAGGGCTGAGAGCGGGCGTGAGTTGAGACAGGCCTCAATAGAAGCTAACAAGGTAGCAAACTCTTCGAAAGTATGTTTAATTTGCCCCGCCGTCTTTTTAAGGTGCGTTTTCAAACTTTTGACTCCCGCTTCCCACAAACCGCCCATATGTGGAGCAGCAGCGGGAATAAAGTGCCACGATAGTTTCTGATGTCCATATTTAGAGACGGCCTCATTGCAAAACTCCTTAACATGGGCAACAAAATTAATGTCGATTTGTTTAGCGGCACCTACGAAATTTCTGCCGTTATCGGAGAACATTTTATTAGGGCACCCTCGACGAGCAATAAATCGAGCCAACGCGGCTAAAAACGCAGGAGTGGACAAATCGCTCACGGCTTCTATGTGAATAGCCTTAGTCGCAAAGCAGACAAATACACATGCGTAGCCCTTTGTGATTTTCGTGTATCTGCCTGTGAAACTCTTAATTTCAAATGGGCCTGCGAAATCGACCCCAGTATTTGTGAAGGGCCTACTAAACGTCGTTCTTTCGGAGGGAAGTTCACCCATAATCTGTCCTTGGAGTTTTCTCCTGTTAAGAACACAAGGTTTACAATTGTGGATGCACGCTCTGATTAGATTTTTAGCCTTAAGTATCCAACACTCTTGGCGAACTGTGCTGAGAACCAAAGTTGGACCACCGTGCAAAACCATTTTGTGAATAAACTCCACATAAAGACGGGCTACACGACTGCTATAGGCAAGAATAATAGGGTGACGTTCATTATAGGACAAACTTTTAGTTGAACCCAGACGACCATTAGCTCGTATTAAGCCCTGATTATCCAAAAAGGGCGTGAGCGTTAATAAAGTGCTACGTGTACTAATTTTATTCTTTTTGAGCAAGCAGGTGTATTCTTCTTCAAAATGAGCCTTCTGAGACAGTACAAATAGACGAATTCTCACGAAATATAATTCGTCAGCTCCGAGTTTGTGCGACTTGTGCGGATTATGATCAACCCTTTGACTACTGTGACGAATCTTTAAGCGCTGTTTAACTTTGTTGAAAAATCTAAACACGTACGCTATCACGTGCATCGCCTTAGCCAAACAAGAGAAACGATTTAGAATATCCTCATTTTTTGCCGATTGAGCAACATACGTTTGAATACTTTTAGCTTCTTCTGAAGTTTCAAATTCATCTTTTGTGGCGGGCCACTTAGATTTATCTTGGCTTAGCCAATCAGGACCGTGCCACCAAAGTTTGTTGTCTTTTAATTCATCCGGAGTCAGCCCCCGGGTTGCTAAATCGGCAGGATTTTCCGCAGATGCAACATGACGCCAATCTTTGTTACCAACTTTGTCTAAAATCGTTCCGACTCTATGAGCAACAAAAGTTTTCCAATTACAAGGCGACTTTTTGAGCCATGCTAGGACAATAGTTGCGTCGGACCATAAATACAGCGAAGAATTCAAGATTTTCAGATTTGGAACCTCTTTCTCAACCAATTTGGCTAATAGTACCGCACCACAAAGCTCTAAACGTGGTAAAGTGATTTTCTTTATTGGAGCAACTTTTGTTTTAGCTACAAGCAGATTTGTGCATATCTTATCGCCGGTCTGCACTCTAATATATAATGCCGCTGCATATGCTAACTCCGAGGCGTCACAAAAGGCATGAAATTCAACACAACAATCTGATGAACAACCAATCCAACGTGGAATTTTGATTTTATCAATCTCGTTGAAATTTGATACAAACGCTCGCCACTTTTGGAGCGACATGACTCCAATCGGATCATCCCAGCCGCCTTTGTCGAGCCACATTTGTTGAATCAAAATTTTTGCTTTCACAATGATAGGTGAAAGCCATCCTATTGGATCAAATAGCCGAGCGATAACTGACAAAACTTCTCGCCTTGTATAGGATGATTTGATCAACATTTTCTCCGTGACAAAATAAAATTCATCGCGTGCTGCATTCCACCTCAATCCCAGCGTTTTAACGGTACTATTGTCATCAAGCGATAAAAAAGACGAATTCAGAACAAATTCAGAGGGCAATCCTGCTAAAATTCGACTGCAATTTGACGTCCATTTTCTTAAGTCGAATCCTCCACACTTTAATAGTGCAATTAGTTCATCACGAGCTACCAATGTTTCTGAAATGCTGTGTGCACCAAACAAAACATCGTCGACATACATAGAGCTACGCAATATTTCAGCACTAATTGGGAAACGTTTTTCCTCGTCACTTGCCAACTGCAGCAGTGTTCTGAGCGCTAAATATGGTGCGCAATTCACGCCAAACGTGACCGTATTTAGTTGATAGTTTTCGACTTCTCCATTTTCAGAGCTACGGTATAAAACTCCTTGGAAAACAGCATGTTCCGGATTTATAAGTACCTGTCTGTACATCTTTGTGATGTCAGCATTAAAGACATACTTATAAAGGCGCCATTTCGATATAAGCGACACAAGACTGGCCTGTAACGTTGGACCAACGTACAACATATCATTTAAGCTTACGCCATTTGCCGAGGGACTCGATGCGTTGTAAACTACCCTCAACTTTGTTGTGGCACTATCTGGCTTATACACAGCATGATGGGGCAAATAATACTTAGGACCACAAGTTGCGTCATCAACTTTCCGCATGTGGCCCAGCTTTAAATAGTCTTCCATAACCTCATCATACTGCAACTTGACTCCAGGTCTTTTCAACAAAGATTTCTCATTTCTCTCATATTGACCTAGAGCAATGTGTCTGTTTGGGCCTACCTCAGGGTGTTCGTTCTTGAAGGGCAGATTTACTACATATCTCCCATCAGAGTTCCTGATAGTAGTAGAGCAATAGATTTCCTCACACTTTTTATCCTCTTGTGATAAAACAGTTTTATGAGCGACTTCTTCCAACTCCCAAAACTTTGACAACTGTTCGTCAATAGAAACTTTTGTAAAATGAGCTACTGTCAATTGTGAAGAACTGCTTTTACTGACGGCTGGTCCAGTTACCACCCATCCGAAGATCGTTTTTTGAGCAACTAAAGAACCAAAAATTCCTTGATGAATACCGTTTCGCAGAATTGAGGGATATAAATCTCCTCCAAATAGAATGTCAATTTGACCGCTCTTATAAAAATCTGGATCCGCAAAATCCAGCTTTGGTAACTCTTCAGCCCCATTTGGACTATATGAGTGAGTTGGTATATCACCAGTTACCTTAGACACTACTAGTGCCCCTACATTGAGTTTAATGTTCGGATGAAGAACAGACTCCACAGTAAAATGTGCTTTTTTATCACATTTACTAACAATTTCGCCATTCAATCCAGTAACTTCTGCTGTAACTGGTATTGTGGGCAACTTTAATAATTTTTGCATTTTCTTAGATATAAAGCTCTCATCTGAGCATGGATCAATAAGTGCCCTCACTTTATAATTTGAGCCACAACTTATTATATTCACCCACGCTGTTGCGAGCATAACTTGTTTTGCCACCGACGTGTGATGCGATTGAACTACTGCAGATGTATTTGGAACTTCAGTGGACTGTACTTGACTTGAGGCCTGAGCCTGATTCGATTTTTTCACAAAATCTCTATGCAGTAGATTGTGGTGCTTCTTTTTGCACTTTGAGCAACCATTCGGGCTAGTGCAATCGCCATACATGTGCCCTGTCGTTAGGCAATTGAAACAATATTTGAATTTTTTCAAAACTGAAACTCGGTTTCTATTGTCCATATTTAAAAATTTTTTGCAAATGCAAATAGCATGGGCCTCTTTGCATAATTTGCATTGAACGACCTCAGCTTTAGTATGATGAGCTTTAACTTGTTTAGCTTTCGATGAAGATTGAGTGTCCCCATTTGAAAAAGTTTGAGAACCACTGGACCGTTGAGGGCAGGAAGAGCTAATCTCAGAAACACTCTCTAAGGCGTGATACCTGTCAGTCAAAAAGGAATTCAGTTCTTTCCATTTGGGAACCTCTGTCTTTTTCTTGACTGATTGCTCCCAGAGCTGCAATGTATTATGCGGCAAACGAGATGAGCATTGAAACACGAAAATGGGGTCCCATGACTCTATATCAATCTCGTATAACTTTAGAACCGATATACAATTATTAATCTCCCGCTGGAGCCTTTTCACTTCTTGAGCCGACTCATGTTGGCATGGAGCCAAATTGAACAACAATTTCAATTGACTATTTATTAGAACCCGCTTGTTCTCATATTGAGATTTCAAATTACCCCATGCGATTTCAAAATTCTCGGCTGTTAAAGAAATATTTCTGTTTATTTCTCTGGCCTCACCATCAGTCTTTTGAAAAAGATAAAAAAGTTTTTCTACTGGGCTTAATCTTGCATTGTTCACATAAATGGCGCTAAACATGTCCCGAAATGTGGGCCACGATACATAGTCACCATGAAAAACGCCAGTGTCACATGGGGGCACCGAAAACCCCTGATTGTGAACCACTGTATTAGCTGCAACACTTTTTTCCACAGGCAATTTTTTCTTTGCCCTTGCAATATAATTTATGCACTTTACATGTGCCCTGCGTGCCTGAGGATGCTTAGATTGAACCACAGCCAATTCTTTCTCTTTATCCAGTGGCCCTGAACAACATTCATCATACAATTTTTTGTATTTGGACCAAACTTTGGTTAATTCGTTTTTTTCAAATTCTATTGCTTCAGCCGTATATTCGGAAAAATCTTCCTCACTTAGCTGAGCCTCGGTTGTAAAAACCTCATCAACCGCTTGCAAATATTTCTCAAATTGTGGCAAATTTTTCGTTGTTTGGGAAATACTCATCATGACTAGTGGACAAAATTTGTTCAATTTTACGAAGCACAATGAGCAGATAATAAATTCCCCTGAATAAAATCACTTTAAATTTATTCGAAAGTCGGGCAACTTAATTTTCATTCCACCAAAGTCGAATAAATTTCTGAAAATTCGAGCCACCCAAATTGTAAGCCAACAATTCGAAAAAAAAATTCAAGAACCACAATTTGTAAAAAAAAAATCGTGAAAAATCAATGCTAAATTGAACAACACAATTTGCTCGCCAGCTTTCAAAACGAAGAGAAAACAAATTTATGCCAATCTCGATCAACAGAATATTAATTCGAATTTACTTTCATAAAGTTTATATAAATATTCTTTAAAACGAGCCACCACTGTAGATTATGTACAGCAATTTTTTTCTTGTTTGTCTCTTCGCACATTCGCACCGACAAAAAAACAATTTATTTATTCCTTCAGCTACTGACCAATGCTTTTTATTATTTTCAAGAACGAAAAAGAAAAAACTCCAAAGTTGCGTATATTGAGCCACCACTGTCTCACCGCAATAGTTGTTTTCTCTATTTTCTTTTGACTATATGCTGAGCAACGTAAATTATAAACAACAACTTCACTTTGCATATGTCTCATATAATATTCATATGTTTTGTTGTTCTCTAACGGACTTGCTATGTCAGGTATAGAGCAACAACAATATATGTATGTTTGTTTGATTGTGTGCAACAATATTTGAAAAAAGAAAAACGGTACTGCAATCCGCTTGACGATTGTTCAAAAATCACCGTGGCTAACCTTAAATTTTCTGAGCCACTTCTCAAATTTACGCCACTTCTCAAATTGTTTTTCCACACCGTATTTCAAATATTTTCACACACTCAACTTTCGCCAACTTTTTCCGAGCCACAAATTGTTTTGAACCACAAAATGTTAGCACGAAATTTGGGCGCTTTTGCATAACACTCTACGCACCTTGTTGCTCCTTTCTCGGTCGAAGGACCAAATGTTTACCTCGTTGTTAGCCTTGCCTGGTAAGGGCTGATGGCGCTGTTCCGGCAACTGGTGTCCCTGGGTGTTGCTGAGAATGCTGGGGCGGCTGCTTCGCTGTGGCAGACTTCCTTCACCCGCGCTAGTTGTTGTTGTTGATGGTGGTGGTTGCCCTTATGGACGACCTTGTTCCACACTTAACGATTCACCCGAAAATCCGAATAAAACCAAAGGAAAACACTGACTTTTATATTTAATTTTAATATTAGGTTTATTCGTCGGCTCGCGTGTGGCTGCTTTCTTTGTTGATTTTTCAGTACAATAAAAAACAAGAAGAAGCACCGAAGTAAGCGAGACGCCGATGCCACTCGCTCAAAGTTGACGGCGCCAACTCGTCCGGTGGCAAGGGCGATCATTAGGGCTGTTCACGATAACAAATTATAAATTCTGTATGAAATTTTGGTACTTCGAGCCATTCAATACTGGAGGTCCAACACATCGTTTGCCGTTACTCGTAGAAACTGAATTATTATACGCTGAAAAATAGCGGCCCCAGCAACGTATTGCCTCAACCATGTACATGTTTGCAAGTACTGTGTTCGTGAATTTAAGATCTGCTGCTTTTTATTTCTCGTCTTTGTTTTCAGCAGTTTTTAACAAACAAATCCACATTTAAGTCACAAATACATACATTATAACCTATTAATCATTGTGTCCCAAACATGTTATATTGATTAACAAACACAATGTGTTTGGGCACAAGTATACTATACTTGAGACAAGCTACAAACACTTTATATTTGCATCCAAACAACATCAAAAGAACAAATTTTTCAGCGTATACTAACATGACTTTAACATTTGACCGTTTCTAACCGAACGCTCTGATACGAGGGTTGCTATTTATATTTAGAGTCCTGGCAATACTAGTGTTGCCAGATGCATACTGAAACTTCCATTGGAAAGTTTGACATTTTTTAGCGAAATCATATCTAGAACGTTTTCACTTACGAGCACTATAATTTATACTTAGAGGGCGGATCAACAAGTTCGTGACTTTTCAAACTTTCCTCGTAGCTATATGAAATGCAACACTGCTCCCATCAAGTACCACCTGTTAATAGACTACTGTCAAATTTTTAGCAAGTTCCGTCATTTACTTAGCGTTTAACAGCTATTCCAAACATACAACCTCGTGCATTTTTTAAAAATGGAAAAATGTGACTTTCGAGTTCCCATTAAACATTATTTTTTGCTAAAAAAAAACGTCAATCAAACCAAGGAAAAGCTTGATAAATACTATGGGGACTCTGCACCATCGATTTCAATGGTAAAAAAGTACAATGACACGTACAAATGACGCTGAGCGTTATGGACGGCCAATTAAGCTCAATCTACCCGGAAATGGCGACAAAATTCACGATATAGTGATGGGCCGATCGAAGAGTAAAAGTGCGGGAGATTGTTGAAGCCATAGGCATTTCAACTGGCAGTGTGGTTTCGATTTTAAATGATCAGTTGGGTTTAAGAAAGCTGTCTGCAAGATGGGTGCCGCGTTTGCTCTCAATTGACCATAAACGTAATCGTGTGACAACTTCAAAGGATTGTTTGGAGTTGTTTAACCGCAATGCGAAGGAGTTTTTCCGGTGTTTTGTAACTGACGATGAAACATGGATTCATTACAACACTCCGGAGACCAAACAACAGTATAGACAATAGGTTTCTCCGGGTGAACCGGCCAATAAGGTGATGGCAACACTTTTTTGGGATGCACGCGGGATAATCCACATCGATTACCTTCAAAAGAGAAGAAAAAAATAAACGGCGAATGTTATGCCAAGTTATTGGGCCGATTTAACGAGGATTTAAAAAAAACGACCCCATATGGCCAAGAAAAAAGTTATTTTTCATCAGGGTGCACACGTGTCTAGTCTCAATGGCAAAATTCCATGAATTGGGTTACGAATTGGTACATAATCCGCCATATTCTCCGGGTTCAGCCCCCAGTGACTATTTCCTATTTCCCAACCTAAAGAAATGGATCGGTGGAAAGAGATTTAGCTCCAATGATGAAATTATTGATCGAACAAATGCCTATTTTATGGACCTCGAAAATTCCTATTTTTTGGAAGGGATACAAAAATTGGAGAAACGTTGGACTAAGTGTATTGGACTGAAAGGAGATTATGTTGAAAAATAATTTTTTTTGGAAATAAACACTGTGTTTCATTTAAAAACTCACCGACTTATAGATCCGCCCTTAACTTGTGTTGGAAAATTCCTCTCAGGCAAAAAATTGAACTAACCCGTGAACATTTTCGTGGGTTGATTTTCTACGAATTTCGGCGTGGATTATCGAGACAAAGAGTGTCTCTATCAACTTGTTTCGACTTTTGGTGATGAACCACCATTAAAAGCCACTGTAAATCACTGGTACCAAGAGTTCAGTCTCGGACGATGTTCGCGCCAGGATGAATTTCGTGAACGTCTTCCAACTTCTGTCGTTTTGCCGAAAGCCAGCAATGCTGTGTGTGAACTAATAAAGCAAGGCCGACATGTGACATACTGTGCGATTGAGGCACCATTGGGCGTTAGTATGACAAGCAACAATAATACGGTATTTACACCGACCAAGATTAGCACATTTCGAAGATAAACTGCGTTAGCCCCCGGTAACCCAGAAGATTACTCATACAATTTTAATCTGTAAAATCGGAAGTTTAATTTTGAACCTCATTTTAAACAAGTGTACATTTTGATGCAACACTTTGCATTACTACTAAAATGCAACCATAATAAAACATACATAAAAAATCAACTGTTCGACAGACGGAAGCCGATCGAAAATTTTCCGACGCGTCGCCGCCACCAAAACGTTCTTGAACCTCACGTCGCCGGCGGTATAATTGGATCTTAATGGTTTAAAATGTGAGCCGGTTTTATCGACTATCTCGATTTGATCCCAACATTTAAAATTTGTATAAAACTGGTAAAATCAAAAGCTGTAAATTTATTTTTTTTGTTGTGCCGCCGTCTTCAATAACACCGTGTTACACACATTCTGTCCTATGAACCAAATTTACTTTTTCGGAAAGGGGATAAAAAATAAAAATACACGTGTATCGACGATTTTCATGTACACGTCAGATTTTTTTTTTTTTAAGTTTGAAGTATAAAGCTCGTAGTGGCCTGTGTGAAAGCCTTTGGACCGATTTTTAACCCTTTTTCAGTGATCCAATCGAGCTAATTTTTTGCAGGCAGGCTCGTGGAAATGTCTGTATCACTTCAAAGTTTCTAAAAAATAGATTTTTTTATCAATTCTCAGATTTTCCTAAATTTTTTGTTTTTAAAATGGTTATCATTTTTTTTAAGGTTTCAGTTCGTTAAAAAAACAATTTTTTTTATTACTTTTGTTTTATAAAAATAAAGAATTGTTACATTAAAAATTTTAATGTTTTTAAAGAAATTTAGGCCTTTTATTTTTGCGGTTGTAAGCATTTGCTTCAGTATCGCGACAAATAGACCAACAGTATTCGCCAAGCATATGCGTAATGTCTTTTCCTTTAAAGCGCTTTTCAATAGCCGCAATGTCCTGATGAAACCTTTCGCCATGCTCATCGCTACAAGCTCCTAAATCTTCAGGGAAAAAATCTAAATGATTGTGAAGAAAATGGATCTTTAGCGACATTAATATGCCCATTTCGCCATATGCCGAAACCATTTCTGCTACAATATTTCTATAATTGGCAGCTCGTTTGTTGCCAAGAAACTGCTCAATAACGGCAACTGTACCTTTCCATGCACGTTGTTCGATAGCATTTAATTTTTATGAAAATTCAGAACTTGCAATTATTATTTTTATCTGCGGACCATTGAAAACACCTTAAATCAAAAAAATCATTAAAAAACATAAAGTTACTGAATGACTTCTTAAAAATCATGAATCTTTGCGCCGCTCAATTTCGGAAAAATTTTGCGCAAAGTTGCAATGGCCTCGCCATCACGATCCAGTTTTTTAACAAAATTTGATACGAGACCGAGCTTAATGTGTAGTGGAGGCCAAATGATTTGAGACGGCTGCACCAATGGTAGATTCTCTATACTTTCTACGCCTACTTTGTAGCATGTTCGCGGCTTCCACTTAAATTCAGTGTAATGCTCATCTCTTTTTCGACCTTCCCATGTACACAAAAAGCACTGGTGGGTTGGAAATCCACGCTTAACCCCCATGAGTAAACCGACCACTTTCAGATCGCAGCATATTTTCCAATTATGCTCTTTGTACTTTATCAGCTGTAATATTAATTCCATGCCTTCGTATGTTTCCTTGAGGTTTGTGGCATATGCGATCGGGACAGATGGATGTATGTTACCGATATGAAGCAGCACGACTTTAAGGCTGTTGACCGATGCATTGATGAAAAGTCGCCACTCCTTTGAAATATGAGGGTAACCAATTTTTGCAAACATCAAATCAATATCATAACAATAAGCTAGGTTTTTTTCCCGATCTTCGTGCAATTTAAAAAATTCGTCATATGGAATAGTGGTACCTCGACCACGAGCGGCTGTTATTTTAAAATCAGCCGCCACTATATTCCACTGCTTAAAGCGTGATGCAAAGAGTTCTGCTGTTCTCCTCGACAAATTTCCGTCTCGTACGAGGTCATTGAAGTCGGCTTGCGTTATTAAATGCGGCATTGTAGTCCCAATTTCACTGGGTGTTGCCACAAATTCCGATACTTGTGGACTCTCGCATCTCGCATTTGATGCAAGAAAAGTTGATAGCAGTGTTGGTACAACTGTTGATTCTGCATCGCTTATTTCAGGAACATTATCAAAAATCTCCACTGAAGCCGCTACACGTTCTTCTGGTGAGTATAGAACTGCTGGAATTACCGATTCTACATTAGCGTAGCGAATTTTGTTGCGGTGAATGTATTGGTACCCTTTTGTTTGAGCAAATGTTACACAAAAGTAGTACTTTATTATTGACCTTCCATCAGTAAACTTGCACAAATTTCTATAGCAATAGTCGCACACGACTTCCGGAGTATACCACAAGTAAGGAACATGAGCAGTCTTAAATATTTTCTGAAACGAATTCACCACTGTTTTAGTAATATTTTTCAAGTTTTTACTTGGTGCGAATAAGCCACAAACGTAACAAAAGTTATTTCGCTTCGCACACTGCATTTTTTTCAGATGAAATATATACAAATACGTTTTCGCACAACAGAACTTAAAACAATTTTGCAATTCCTTATTTCATCTGTCAGACCAGTTGTAAGTGTTGTAAAAGTCAAAAACTGTTTAGTGTTAGAAGGTTACTATTGATTAACTACAACTATATCGAGTAGGATGGGTCAAAAAACATTTTTGTTTTCGTAACGCTTAAGTAGTTTAAAAATATGGAGTCCCTTCAAGTTATGCTAAGAAAAGTGAAAAAAATATTTTTTTTTTCAAAAATAATTAAAATTGGGGAAAATCTGAGAATTGATAAAAATTGCTTTTAAAAAATTTGACGTGATACAGTCATTTCCACGAGTCTGCCTGCAAAAAATCAGCTCGATTGGATCACTGAAAAAGGGTTAAAAATCGGTCGAAAGGCTTTAACACAGGCCACTACGAGCTTTATACTTCAAACTTAAAAAAAAAAAATTCTGACGTGTACATGAAAATCGACGATACACATGTATTTTTATTTTTTCCCCTCTTTCCGAATATGTGCATTTGGTTCATAGGACAGAAAAAATCTATTTTTTGTAACACCGTGTAATTTTGTATCGGCGCTGTGTTGGTTTAAGCACGGAGATGTTTAAGCACCTGAAATGTCAATTTAATCTCAAATTGTATGGTGTAAACGGCGAAGATTAGAGAGCACGGTTATCGCTAACCTGGCCGCGATAAACGGTGGTGTAAATGCGTTATAAGAAAGATATTGCATGTTCATTTGGCCGTGAAAAAGTTCTCGTTGGGTCCCACATAATGTGACGAATGCTCAAAAAAGGGCTCGTAACGATTGGAGCATAGAAATGTTGAAAAAATACAACCGTTGTAGCTCAAATGCAGTGTATAATATCGACACAGGTGAGAAATCATGGATCTATGCATATGAACCCAAAACAAACAGCAATCGACCATATGGGGCTTTCAATGCGAGCTAAATCCAACAAAAGTTGTTTGTGGAAGAAGCACATCGAAACAAATGATGGCGTTTTTTCGGTATAACCGGTCATGTGACCACAGTGCTTTCAGTGGAACCTAGGATGATAAATTTTGAGTGGTATACCACCATCTGTCTGCCAACAGTGTTGGAAGAAATAGGGAAGAACAACAAGAGAAGACGGATCATTTTGCATCAGAACAATGCGAGCTCTCTCTGACATCAGCTGAAGCAATGGGCTATTTGAGCACTCAACATGTCGAATTGACGGGTCATCCGCCATACACCCCTGGTTTGGCACCCAATGACTTCGTTTTACTGAGTGGTCAACGTTTTTCGATGACCGAAGCAGCTGTTGAAGCGTTCAATAACCATGTTTTGGAGGTGTCTCAAACGTAGTGGAAAAAGTGCTTCGAAAATTGGTTTGAGCGCATGCAACAGCGTAGTGACCTTCACGGAGAATATTTTGAGAAACAATAAATCCATTTATTGCTGGACCCAAAGTATAAATAGCAACCTCGTAGTAATTCGAATCACTACAAATTCCGCTCCTGTTCAAAAATATTATTTTTGTGAAAATCTTGAAAACACATATATCCGTTCTTGAAGACACATATATTCACGCTGAAAAATCTGTATGTTTTGGATATTTGCAAATATAACGTGTGTGAAGAGCTTGTCGCAAATACAGTATACTTGTGTCCAAACACAATTTGTTTGGTATTCAGTATTACATGTTGGTGACACAAAGATTAATATGATATAATATATATATTTTTGTAACCCGAATGAGGCTCCGTTTGTTGGATAGTGCTGAGAACAAAAATGTGACAGACAACAAAGAAACAAAGAGCAGCATATCTTCAATTCATGGAAACAATATATTTACATGGTTCCTGCATAATGTTATCGGGACCGTTTTTTGTCAGCGTGTTGTAATAAGTGGTAGATACATTATATTTTGGGTCAATAACAACAAGCTCGTGATAAATAAATTAAATATAAATAAAAACAATCCCTGATGAATTTAAATAACGTGAAGCAAAGCGAAACTGGGTGCAATTGTTATTGCAAGTATAAAATTGTGTTGTCTTTTTGGCAAAAACAAAAAACATGTCTAATGGGAGCCAATGGTTCCCTGGAGATGGAAAGAAGTTTTTGCAAATGTTTTGCTTGCGATATTTTTCAAACGCTTGCATACTAGTTGGAAATTCTCAATTGAAGTGAATTTTCATTTGAATTTAGTTTGATGAATTTTTTCAATAGCATCATTCCAAGCAACAGCTGATGAAGATCTGTGGCTACATCTGAAATAGCTATACGGTTTGCACGTACAGACACGTACGCAGCCCACCAGCCTCCCGATACGATTTCCATAAGTCGTTATTTTTGAATGTAGCGCTATTTGGCAACCTAAATTTTAAGTTGGCTCGCCCCCCTCCCTCTCTTCGGAAAGAAAATCCTGCGTACATTACTGGTTAAGTTAGATAGAAGTGGCTGTCAATATTGACACACTTAGTCCAAGGAGGCCGACGGTGTTGCAATGGTTACTGTGTGCGCCTTTTGTGCATGGGATGCTGGGTTCGATCCCTGCTCTGGCCACCTTAAATTTCTTTCGGCGGCGGTCACCTCGCATAGTGACGGCGACACTATCGAATATTTAGCCATGGAAAAGCATCTCAAAATACCGTTCGGAATCGGTGTAAAACTATAGGTACGAATCAGTGAGTATATAACTAGAAATCGCCCAGCTCATTGGATGTGAGAAGCTCTCCCCAATTCCTGCATGGTACGTAATGGCAAACCATTCACTTATTTTTTTAGTCCAAGGAGAATCATTGTGATACCACGGGGCACATGTTCCAACCCCATCGTTGAACCAGAAAATTATCCTGAATTCAAGGCATGTTATATCTAGAATGTTATCGTATCACTAGTGTGCTTCGTGATGAGGTTGACCACCGCCGGTATATTAATCCCTGACGAACCAATTTGTGCTCAGGAGCAACATCCTTAAACTATTCGGCTTAACTCACTGAATATCCAAAAGTTAGTAAGATCCCAACTTTTGTCTCCAATTCGCACAAAAGCCCGGCTAGAGCGTAAGGGAGACTTCAAAGCTGGCGTCCTCCTCTTCATTCCCACATCTGCGACAGTAATCATGAGCTGGGATTCTAAGTCTACACGCAATATGATCACCCTATTAGCTACAACACTTGTATTCGCCCTGGAATATATCTATCACACTTGGATTGGTACTCCTATATGTATATTAGACCTTCTGGTTCAGTCATGGAAATATAACCATATACGGACACCACTACGTGATAAAAGACCAACAAAAAAAGACCCTTGTCTCCCAGGTTTGCCCAAAGTCATGCACTTTTCTATGGGCCCCCAAAGATTTGGGGCCTCGATGTGATGTTTGCAAAAAAAGTGATAATTTTGTCAGGCTCATATCTTGCAAACCGTTCGCAATTTTGATTTACTCTCTGAGGGAAAGTTATAGCTCTTGTTTATTGTAAACATATAAAATCAAAAAACCAATATAATAAATTGCATCTATAGACAGCATCCTCTGAGTACTGGTCAATATTTGAGATTTTTATTTAAAAATTTGTTCATATTGATATTTCTGTTTAACGATTTTAAGCGCTATCAAGCTAATACACTTTGTTTACTGTTACTGACAAATAAATATCGAATTTCAATATTTCCTATAAAAACGTTACACGGCCCACTGTGCCTAAATTAATGCACGAATACTGGTTGTATTTTTTTGCAGTGTAATAATAGATCTAGTCAAGCAAATACCTATGTAAGCATGTGTAAATAGTATTTATGTAAATCGCTCCGATATTACAAACAGATACCGCTTAATGTAATTGTTGTGTTCGAATTTTTACTTGCAACACAGTGCAACAGAAGGATGTTAATTCTTGTCTAGAGCAAAATGTCTTTAAAGAGAGGAGACAGCTGATTTTTACGTCGCAAAAACAAATGTATTTTTTGTCAATATTCTATCAAGATAATCTATTATACAAAGATACAATCAAACATTTTAATTATTTTCGCTGAAATGAGTAACAACAGATAATTCATTAATTATCATGTAATCAGTGTGATTTAAATCACAGATTAGCTGAATTTGAACATGATGAATTTCAGCAGCATTCAGGATACAAACGGAAATCCCTGTAGTAATCCATTCAGACTATTTATTACGAACGAACTCATTAATTATTAGCATTCACTGACAGGGGGATTTAAAGAGGATACAAAAAAGGATTAAAAATATATATTAGTGAGTCCCGTAAATTGTGAATCTTTTAACCACAACGCTCAAAAATCCGCTGATTACGAAAAAATCTAAAAAAAAAGTTAAGAAAATTCTTTGGACAAACTCGACTTTGGAGTCGGCCAGTGTATTTTTGGGGAAAAATCGATTTTTTTTTGCAATTTTGGGTTTAAAAGTTGCAACAAGGTTGTGAAGGGAACAATTTTTAAACTAATCGCTTATAAAGGGTGTCTCAGTAAGATTGCACTTTTTAAATTTAGTGTTTTTTTTGTGCAAGTGGCAACACTGAAATTTGGCAGCTGTCAAATATGTTTATTCAGATTATGAAAAATGGAGCGTTTTACGAAAGAACAACGAGTACTCAAACGTCGGTGAGATATAGTCACATCTCTGAAATATTTCACGAAAAGAGTAATGGCCTATCATCAGAACCGTGGAGGTCATTTGACGGGTGTTTTATTCCATACTTAATCGGAACTTGTCCTCTTTAAAATTCATTAAAACAATCACAACTATATCAAAAAGGCATCAGAGGCCCAATTGGTATTAACGGCAGAGCATGAATCGTATACGAGTATATACAAAATCGGATATACATTGAATTGGTTTGAACTGATTTGAACTGAATAGAATTGAATTGAACTGAATTGAATTATGTTGAATTGAATAGTATTTAATTGCATTGTATTTAATTGAATTGAATTGCACTGAATTGAATTGAATTAAATCGAATTGAATTGAATTGAATTGAATTGAATTGAATTGAAGTGAATTGAATTGAATTGAATTGAATTGAAGTGAATTGAATTGAATTGAATTGAATTGAAGTGAATTGAATTGAATTAAATTGAATTGAATTGAATTGAATCAAATTGAATTGAATTGAATTGAATTGAATTGAATTGAATAGAATTCAATTGAATTGAACTGAATTGAATTGAATTGAATTGAATAGTATTTAATTGAATTGTATTTAAATGAATTGTATTGTATTGAATTGAATTGAATGGAATTGAATTGAATTGATTTGAATTTAATTAACCAAAGTTGAATTGAATTGATGTGAATCGAACTGAATTGAATTGAATTGAACTGAACTGAATTAAATTGAATTGAACTGAACTGAATTGAATTGAATTGAATTGAAGTGAATTGGATTCAATTGCATTCAATTGATTTGAATTGAATTATATTGAATTGAATTGAGTTGGACTGAATTGAATTGATTTGAATTGAATTGAACAGAATTGGATTGAATTGAAATAAATTTAATTGAGTTGAATTGAATAAAATTTAATCAAATTGAGTGAAATTTAATTGAATTGAGTTGAACTGAATTGAATTTAATGGAATTGAATTGAATTGAATTGAACTGAATTGAATTGAATTGAATTGAATTGATTTGAATTGAATTGAATTGAATTGAATTGATTTGAATTGAATTGAATTGAATTGAATTGATTGAATTGAATTGCATTGAATTGAATTGAATTGAATTGAATTGAATTGAATTGAATTGAATTGAATTGAATTGAATTGAGTTGAATTGAATTGAATTGAAGTGAAGTGAAGTGAAGTGAATTGAATTGAATTGAATTGAATTGAGTTGAATTGAATTGAATTGAATTGAATTGAATTGAATTGAGTTGAGTTGAATTGAATTGAATTGAACTGAACTGAATTGAATTGAATTGAATTGAATTGAATTAAATTGAATTGATTTGAATTGAATTGAATGAAATTAAATTGAATTGAATTGAATTGAATTAAATTGAATTGATTTGAATTGAAGTGAGTTGAATTTAATTCACATTAACCACTAGAGATGCGTTGTTCTTGTTTTTCTTTTTGTTTTCTGTAAAATTCTTATGGTCACTTGATCATAGTTTAAATGGGAAAATTTGGTTGTTTAAACAGCAATTAACTATTAATCTAAAAAATATAAACGCGATTAAATTATGTTTGATTATTCATCAATGATTGGGACTAAATTATTGGGATTAAATATTGGGATTAAGTGAGACATTCCTGAATTTACTCATAGAATATTTTTTGGATATTTTAAACAAATATATTGTTTGGGTTTGTGTGTTAAGCGTTGTTTTATTTATTAGTAATAAAACGAGCGTCTTTATAAATTGCAATAAGAAGTAGTTTTAAGGCATTTGTTACTCTCTACAATACATGTAATTTGGTTGCTTCTTGTACTTTTCAGAATGTGCTATAGTTAGTGAAGTTTTAAACCTTCGCTTGGAGAGCCCACTATGTAAGCTACCATGCATTCGTCATCAGTGCATTCCACTGTTATTACAATAACTCGCGACCTTCTCACTAACAACGTTCTAACTGACATATTTTAATAAAATCATCTGCATATCTCATCGTACTAAAATGGGCATGCCCTTTTGATTATTGCTATCGCCGTAATTGTACCTCTTATCGTTGACGAGATATCGCATATAATACACTTCTAACTACAAATGTTCCTATAGCAATTTGGTGGAGAATGTGCATTTAATCTGATTTCCCCCAAACCTTGTTGATCCAATGTCGCGAACTGTTGATCTTCAAATATATTTTTCGTAACAATTTATAAATGTACAGTTCTAGGGTTCTCATATGCTACATATTCTGACAAATAATATACTTTCGTATTACGCATTGGCCGGACACACTTTTGTATATGCACTAGGGATGTGGGATTAATTAATTAATTGAGATTTAATAGATTGAGACAACGATTAATCAGACAACCTGATTAATCAACCCCTTTGTTAATGAAATGATTGAGTAATCATAAATTTTAATTAATCATATATACGATTCATAGATTAATCTTCATTTTGATAAATCAGTATTCAGGATTACTTGAATAATTTGTATAACGATTAATCAAGAGTTTTAATTATTGAGCAATTCATGGTTTTAGGTTTTCTCAGTTTAAATTTTTTCAACATTCTGTTGTGCACAAAATATAAGTATTAAAATCTTTCCTATTTGAATGTTTTTCAAAAATTATTTGAGTGTTGAATAAAATTATACAAATATGATTAATCAATATTCTAATTAATTGATTAATCATATAATTGATTAATCACAATTTTTGACTACTCGATTAACTGATTAATCACGATACGGATTAATTAAAATTTTAATTAATCGACCAATCGCACATCCCTAATATATAATATATATTAACAAATTATATATTTTAAAATTTTCATGAACTCGAATAGAATTAGTGTGTATAATTTTCAGCCAATATTTGTGTAAAATGTTATTAATGGGAGTGAAAAAATTTCGCCTTTTTAACCTCAAATTTTAATATTTTTTTTATACTTTTGCCCATATCGATGGTGTTGCGTAAAAAGGGGCAATCTCCACTTTTTGCGCGGGCCAATCTGCATAATCTTCATTTTAAAAATCATGTTTGGTCCTGATACATACCGCTAACTATACAGCAAGTTTAGGCCCGATCAAAAACAGTTTTAGCCTTTGAAGAGCTGACAGAGAACCCATAGTATAAAAATAGCTGACGAAATTGATTTAACTGCATCGCATTTCAAAATGTGGCTTATTCCATACAAACTCGCCTGAGCGGGAAACCGCTCAGGGCAACATTGTAAACTGACCCACCTTAGTAGTTGAGTCTGCTATTTAACACCTGAAATCCAGACATATTATTTTGCACATTCCAAATATTACATAGCACTATGAACTTAATCGCATGTCAAAAAATGAAAGTTGTCAGAAACGCACAAATTTATATACACATACACTGCGATTCAACGGAGTAGGTTCACTAGAATTTGGTTAGAAACATTTACACAAGATATATGTATTGACCGTTCATTATTGTGTTGCTGCAACAACTTAATATTCGTTACTGTAGTGAATACATTAATTATGCCCGTTGTAATGAACATTTATCTATGGCTTCATTTATCTATGGATGATTCTATTTTCAAGCCAGTTTTTTAAACCACCACTGACATATATTCAATGCAACAATGAAATATATTCATACTCGTGTGCTTCCACAATCATTACCTCCTGATCTTCAGTGGAACAATCTGAGTGGAGTAGTGCTGAAAAGTGGTCTCTCCACATTTCTCACACACTGCTTATCAGTCACCAGATTTCCATTCTTGCAGGAGGGCAGCCCATTAATCGGCCCGTTATTCAATTCATTATTCATCCTGCACAGTTCGATCTGTTCACTCTCTTTTTGCTCCCACTGTCATTTTTTCCTCTAAATAATTGGGGTTCCTCCCTTCTCAGCCTCTTGTAACGCTTATTCGCAGTACGCGTTGCAACTGACTGTTTCGTTGCCATACATGCAGCTTCTTTTTCATCTGTTGCAAAGCGACATTCTTCGTCGTACCATGGCTTATCCTTCTACGGTTTTTGATAACCAAGTTCAGTCCTTGCTGCGGTTTCCAAAAAATAGGAGATATGCTTCCACTGCCCACCTGTGTCCTCAGGAGGGGGATATTCTGCTCTAGCCGGATAGTGAGCTTTTGTTGATAGGACATTGATATCTCCGGTATTTGAAGCTTATCAATACCAAGCTTTTCCCGTGTTCGGCTTCGAACGATTCATATGCATAGATCCATTATTCGTCGTCTGTCGCGATCCCATAGGTGTATTTTGAAACATCGTCATTGAGTTCATTCCTTGCAGTAGTTTCCAGAGAATGGGAGCTGTGCTTCCACTACGTTTCTTGGGCCTCGGGAGGAGGAGTAATCTGCTCTAGCAGGAGAGTGCGCTTTTGTTGATAGGACTCTTATATCTCCCGTATTTGCAGCTTGTTAATATCTACCTTTTCAGTGTTCGCTCTGCTCAGTCTTGTGCGAACTTTCGCAGCCACCAGGTAATGATCCGAGTCGATATTAACACCTCGACTCACACGTGAATCCATTACACTAGAAGAGTGCCTGCCATCTATTACCAAGTGCTCAATCAGGTTCCCTGTTCTCCCATAAGGAGATATCCAAGTCGCCTTATTTATGTCCTTACGCTGGAATCGTGTGCAACTCACTGCCATGTTCTTTGCAGCGGCGAAGTCTATCAGTCTTATTCCATTATGGAAGGTGGTATCATGTAGACTGTGATTACCGATGGTTGATCGAAAGACACTTTCCTTTCCGAATTTGCTATTAAAATCGCCTAGAATATTCGTAATGACGTGGTAAGGGTAGCGTTCATATACTTCCTCTAGATGCTCATAAAATGATTCTTTGACCTCATCCTGTTTATCTTCTGTCAGCGCGTGCACACAAATTAACGAAATGTTGAAATATTTCGCCTGTGATGCAGATTGTGGCTATGGGTTCACTCACTGGGTTGAACCTTGAAACTAGGTGTCACAAACTCGTGCCAACTATAAATCCGCACCGTAATTCGTGGTTTAACGCATGGCAGCTATGGTAAATATCGCAGTTGTTCTTTCTGATGGAACCATATCCTATCCATCGCATTTCCTGGATAACTATGATGTCAGCTTTACTTATATATTTTTCGAGGATATTCTCGAGTTTGAAGGTGACACCCGTCCTGTATAGTGATCGCTCATTCCAGGTACATATTCTTAAATCGTTGTCCCTATAAAGTTTGCGAGGGTCATCAACACTTATGGCGTTTGTCTGTTTACTTTTCTTGTGTATTTCCATTGCCTATATAACGGTGGCGGGAGGCAAACCCAGCCCTCCGTTTTTTGCATTTTACCTACTGCCAGTATGATTATGTTTCAGCTGACCATTTTGAATCAGACGCTGACCAGAATGCAGTGTGTCGAAACTGGATTTTAGTGTCTTCAATTTTGATCCGCCGTTGGCCAGGGGTGTTGGCTTATTCGTCTTCAAAGGACAGAAGAATATGTCCATTAGTTCGAAGAGCTTTAGTGGCAGGATCATCTAATAATCCTGTGGGGTATCAGTGATCGCATAACCAATCAGGCTGCTCATTTGTTTTGCATTCTCACTTTAGCTAGCTAACGGAAGTTTCTGATAAAGCCATTGCCCAGGACATACTGCGTCGAAGTAGTGAGCTGCTTGGACTGCCCAATGAAGGCATCTTTTTTGGCCACTCCCAAGTGAATGGCTATCAGAAACCTTCCACCTCTAAGGACAGTCCCATCCACTGTCATTGGTGCCAAGGTAGACGTACTATACCTTCGAGTAAAAAGGTTCAGCTGGCTCTTAAGTCTGGGTTTACTTCTAGTCAGAGTTCGTATTTACCCCCCCCCCCCAACCATTTCTAACACTTACACATCGTCGTGGGGATTGTGTAATGAACGTATACCCATTACCCGCAGTGTATGGGGAAAATAATGGGTAGCTACCCACGAAAATGGGGAATTACCGATCACGATTACCCATTACCCTCGGGGTAATATGGAAAATAATGGGTAGCTACCCACGACAATGGGTAATGGGTTACCAGGGTAACCCATCCACATTTTTGATCGAAAATATGAAAAAGTTAGAAAAAATTTCTATATCTCGGAAACGGAACGTATAATCAAAATAATAACCAATTTTTGCGGTTTTCTAAGGGGTTTTCATAAAGTGGCCCGATTCGTATGGATTAATCTTTTTTTTTCAAAAATCGCTATAATAAGAAAATCGGTAAAATAATAATGACTAAAACGCTAAAACGCCCTCATGTTTTTATCTCGAAAACGATGCGTTCAATCGAAAAAATAATAACAATTTTACCTGCATGAGAGGCTTTAATCGAAAAAATAATAAAAATTTTACTTTATCCAATGGATGTCATCAATATGGCATCACCTTTTTTTTCGATTTATAGCCACTTTTTATTTTAGCGATTTTATTATTTTGGCGATTTTTTGAAAAAAAATTCTTCCATATGAATTGGACACTTTATGAGAAACACTTTGAAACTGCAAACATTGGTTATTTTTTCGATTGGACGCTCCGTTTCCGAGATAAAAACATGAGGGCGTTTTAGCGATTTTTTGTTTGAAAAATTTTATTTTTAGAGATTTTTTAAAAAAAAGTAGTGATGCTATATAGAAGACATCCATTGGATAAAGTAAAAGTTTTATTATTTTTTCGATTCGACACACCGTTTCCGAGTTATAACCACTTTTTTATTTTAGCGAATTTCTTATATTGGCGATTTTTCGAAAACAAATTCTTCTATACGAATTGGACCACTTTAGAAAAACCCTAAGGAACTTGCAAAAATAGGTTATTTTTTCGATTGGACGCTCCGTTTCCGATATAAAAACATGAGGGTATTTTAGCGATTTTTTGTTTGAAAAATTGTATTTTTATCGATTTTCTAAAAAATTTAGTTATTGTTTTATTTTAGCGATTTTGTTATTTTGGCGATTTTTGAAAAAAAAAATTCTTCAATACGAATTGGAGTAGTTTATGAGAAACCCTTAGAAATCCGCAAAAATTGGTTATTTTTTCGATTGGACGCTTCGTTTCCGAGATATTGAAATTTTTTCTAACTTTTTCATATTTTCGATCAAAAATGGTGATATTTTACCCTGGGTAACCCATTACCCATCGTCGTGGGTAGCTACCCATTATTTTCCCCATTAACCTATGGGAAATGGGTAATCGTGATGGGTAATTTTCCATCGTCGTGGGTAACTACCCATTATTTTCCCCATTACCCTGAGGATAATGGGTAATCGTGATGGGTATTTCCCCATTTTCGTGGGTAGCTACCCATTATTTTCCCCATACCCTGCGGGTAAGGGTAAACGATCGCTACCCATTCCCCACGGCAATAATAATGGGTTACCCTGGGTTACGATTGAAGTGAAATTGAATTGAAATTGAAATTTGAAAAATAACAATTTAATTTTGAAAAATATCAATTGAAATTTGAAAATTCTATTTGAAATTTGAAATACATCAATTGAAATTTAAAAATTCTATTTGAAATTTGAAATGCATCAATTGAAATTTAAAAAACATCAATTGAAATTTGAAAGACATCAATTGAAATTTGAAAGACATCAATTGAAATTTAAAAGACATCAATTGAAATTTGAAACACATGAATTGAAATTTGAAAAACATCAATTGAAATTTGAAAGACATCAATTGAAATTTAAAATACGTCACTTGAAATTTAAAAATTATTAACCGATTTTATGTATTAGATTTTTAAATTTCAATTGATGTATTTTAAATTTCAATTGATGTTTTTCTAATTTCAATTGATGTTTTTCATATTTCAATTGATGTGTTTCAAATTTCAATTGATGTATTTCAAGCTTCAATTGATGAATTCCAAAGTTCAATTGATGTGTTTTAAATTTCAATTGATGTATTTCAAATTTCAATTGATGTATTTCAAATTTCAAATATAATTTTCAAATTTCAATTGATGTATTTCAAATTTCAAATAGAATTTTTAAATTTCAATTGATTTTTTCAAATTTCAATTGGAAATGGTGTAGTCCATAGGGTCAAGAAATATCTCAAAATAAATTCGCTTTTTAAAACCTTGACCTATACATCCCGATTACAAAGCAAGTTATCGATAACTTTCATTTGAATTTTTACCGGTTGTTTGGGGGGAATTGTACAAAAGTGTCTAGTGGAGTAAAATGGGGAAAAATGATGTTACGAATTTTATTAAGATCCAACGTCAGATATCTCGATAACTAAGGGAATTATCGATAACTTTTACTTAGTTTTATTTCGGAATATTTTTTGAGCTGATCTACAAAAATATGATGTCATAATCTTGGATGTCATAATCTTTCTTAAACAACATTTATTGTTGTGAACCTAATACATTGGACCTCAGTGTGCAGTCATAAATTCATATATTTCTTTCACACACATCTTTATGTATGTATTGTATTGTATATTTATTTGTCTTTGTATGTGGATTTATGTTTATTTGTACATGTGTTTTCGTATCAAAATGTCATACAACAGGAAACAGCGGCGTAAACTGGAAAATAAAAGCTCTGTAAATGATAATCTGCTCAAAGATACATTTAACAACCAATACATGCATTTGTATATGTGGCTTAGTGTGTGTGTGTGTGTTTGTGTGTATGTGTGAGTGCGGCTTAGTGTGAGTGTTCGTTTGTGTGACTGCTAGTGTGTGTGTGTGTGTGTGTATTTGCCGGTGTGCCACAAGACTATAGTATCGCAGTAACTAAAACTGTGGCAAAGACGCTGGAGTTGAGAACGAACAAAAAAAGAGTTCATTGCTGTGCTTTTGTTTGTTGTTGTTTTTGTTGTTGTTGCTTAAAAGCGAAACTGTGTACGACGAACTACAAAAGGAAACAAAAGTTCGTGTCTTTAACTTGGCGGCGACAAGGACACCAAATATATTATGGGGGTGGGGGGTGTGTGTGTGTGTGTGTGTGTGTGAGAGAGAGTGTTTGGGAAAGAAATCATTTATCAAGATTAAAGTGAAATTCATGCTCAGCTGTCATGAACCACATTAAGTCATTTTTTGGAGCCCCTTATGACACATACGTACACATATGCACAAACACACAGCCACACACACACACGCACACACATACTACACTTACACTTGCTTACACTTTCGTTAGTGTGTGCCATGTTGTCAAGTTTGTTTGCTGCCACAGTTAACAACTAATGCCGCTAATGTTCCACGACTATTTCTATAAATTAGTTTTTCATAGCTACTTTCTCTCTCTCTCTCTCCTCCACCACATATTTATGTGTGTCACCATTTCTTATTCCACTGATGGAATAGCAATGTGTTGGGGTGGCGGTGGTGGCGGGAGGGTTACAAAGGATGCTCTAGTTCGTTTTGACATTTAAGATAAATCCTTGAAGATTTGAACTATTTCAAAGCAGTTATACTTAATTAAAACTTGCAACCACTCTTGCATAGTTTACATCTTAATGTGATGCCCCAGGACGATTTGTTCCAGAGTAAAGCAAGTTGATTTTCAAAATATCTTCCGCCCTAAAGTCGCAAAAATATTACAGGAATCGCATAGTTTTCATGTGAATATGATTTCTATTTATGACGACTCAGGTCGAGTTCAAGGTTCCAGATAAAAGTAAGTCGATTTTCAAAATTCGACTCAAATCTGCAGTGAATTTTGATTTCAGATAATCCGAAAGTTTTAACAGGCTATTAAATTCTATGGCGCTAAGTTTTGCTTAATAATAAAAGTGTTCGAATGGCTGCACTGAAAGACTAAGCTTCGTTACGTAAGTGAATTTGTTCGCTGCCTCAGCAAATGCGTTCATTGAAAGCCAATGCAATGAAATTGATTTCACAAAATATTGGAGAATAAAATTATTGTAAAAACCACGTTTGGTCGAACATTTTAATTTTGAAAGAAATAATTATCCTGAGAAGAGCTTGTCGCAATCAGAAAACTGTGCGCTTTCCAGTTCTACACCACTTCCAATTGAACTTTGAAAAATATCAATTTAATTTTGCAAAAAATATCAATTGAAATTTGAAAATTCTCTTTGAAATTTGAAACACATCAATTGAAATTTAAAAGACACCAATTGAAATTTAAAAGGCATCAATTGAAATTTAAAATTCGTCACTTGGAATTTAAAAATCATTATTAGATTTTTAAATTTCAATTGGTGTTTTTCAAATTTCAATTGATGTATTTCAAATTTCAATTAATGGGTTTTAAATTTCAATTACAACTGTGGCCCCAATCAGTAAGTCTACACCATTTCCAAGTAAAATTTGAAAAAAAATTAATTGAATTTTAAAAATTCTATTTGAAATTTAAAATACATCAATTGAAGTTTGAAAATTAAATTTGAAATTTGAAATACATCAATTGAAATTTAAAAATAGGCAATTGAAATTTAAATCTCAATTGATCTATTGTAAATTTCAATTGATGTTTTTTAAATTTCAATTGATGTATTTCAAATTTCAAATAAAATTTTCAAATTTCAATTGATGTATTTCAAATTTCAAATAGAATTTTTAAAATTCAATTAATTTTTTTTCAAATTTCACTTGGAAATGGTGTAGACTTATGATAGGATCCTACAGTTTTACACCGATTCCGAATGGTTTTTTGAGAAGCTATTTCATGGCTGTGTTAGCTTCGATGTTGGTGGCAGTCGATAAACGACTCACTTCGTTTTTTTAGTCCATTGAGATGCTACGGACTAACGGAATTAATCGATAACTCCACCAGAGAACCATCTTCACCATTTCCAATTGAAATTTGAAAAAAACCTTTGAAATTTAAAAATTCCATTTGAAATTTGAAATACATTAATTGAAATTTGAAAAACATCAATTGAAATTTTAAAATACATCAATTGAAATTTGAAACACATCAATTGAAATTTAAAATACACCAATTGAAATTTAAAAATCTAATACATAAAATCGGTTGATAATTTTCAAATTTCAAGTGACGAATTTTAAATTTCAAATGATTTTTTTCAAATTTCAATTGGAAATGGTGAAGATGGTTCTCTGGTGGAGTTATCGATTAATTCCGTTAGTCCGTAGCATCTCAATGGACTAAAAAAACGAAGTGAGTCGTTCATCGACTGCCACCAACATCGAAGCTAACGCAGCCATGAAATAGCTTCTCAAAAAACCATTCGCAATCGGTGTAAAACTGTAGGATCCTATCAATAAGTCTACACCATTTCCAAGTGAAATTTGAAAAAAAATTAATTGAATTTTAAAAATTCTATTTGAAATTTGAAATACATCAATTGAAATTTGAAAGACATCAATTGAAATTTGAAAATTAAATTTGAAATTTGAAATACATCAATTGAAAGTCGCTCGGGATATGCCAACACTTTAAAACTCCTTTAGGGCGTTTAGGGTAGTCCCTAGGATGACCAGCTCATCCGCTCTGCAGTTCCCCGGAAAGTCCCCGCACCCTGGCTCCCACTGAATATCGAACTGCGGGGCCATCAGCTGAATATCGAATTGCGGGGCCACCTAGGGACTCGAAGACCAGCTGACTGTCAGATAATACATTTACCCCAATGACTGTTGGACTAATAGTCAAAAATATACGTCTGAAACACCCTACAATGATCAGGTATTCTACGAGAGCGGGGGCAAACCAAGTTCCCTACAGCAGACGCCGTAGCCTACTGTAACGTGGTTTTGTCGTGGACTGAGGTAAGCTCAGTCATATCCAGAGTCTTCGTTAGGAACCACCAAAACTTTCGAAATAAGAACGGCATTGTTTATCCTTTTTGGGGGTTGAGATTCTTTATTGATCTTTAATTTCCAAAATAATTTGATTTACAGCAATAACATCAACTGATTCAGTCGCTGCATTGCAATCCATTCTACTGGCATGTCCTAGCCAGAATAAACGCTCTATATTGATACGCATAACAACGTGGATGTCGGAATATAGATTATACAGCTCGCAGTTCATCCGTCGTCGTTTTCTACTATAAGACCATATATTTTTCAGAGCATTTTTCTCTCGAAGACTCCCATCATCAGCATGCGATATGTCTAAATCATCAGCATACGCAGCATGGGACTTTTGCTGCTGATAGTTTTATTCGAATTGCCGCATCTTTTCTCACGAAAATCTCAATTAATATGTTGAAGCGATCGCATGATAGCATGTCACACTGCCTGAGGGCTCGCCTTGTACGATCCTCGCCACTCGTTACTGAGTATTTCCTATCAGTCTGTGTCATTCTATCAGGAATACTAAGATTCGGCAGAGCTTGGTAGAGTTTTCGCCTTATCGGTCTATTAAAGACAGCCTTATACTACACTATATATAGAGGTGGTAGTTGTCGACTTGCTTTTCGTGGGGTTTCTCTAGGATTTGTCGCAATGTGAATATCTGGCCGATAGGTGACTTTCCAGGCCTAAAGCCACACTGATAAGCTCCGCTAAGGTCTGGAACAAATGGCTTTAGTCTGTCGGACATTACGTTTAAGAGGACCTTGTAAGCAATGGATTAAAGGCGTATTCCACGATAGTTTGTACGTATACTCTGGTCGCCTTCTTTGAAAACAGGACACAGTAACCTAAGACTTCAAGTGTCAGGCATGCATTCGTCTAGCCAGATATTGCATGTGAGCAGTTGCATGCACCTTTCCAACTCATAGTCGCCAGCCTTAAATAGCTCAGCTTCAGCACCAGCGGCCTTGTTTTTCTTAAGCCGTGAAATTGCAGTTCTAACTTTGGTTTGGCTAGGAGGGTGATAGTCAACGCCATCGTCCTGTATGCGTTCAACACCCACATCTAAATTGAAGTCTTCAGGGACAAATAAAGTAGAGATGTGATCTCTCCAATCTCTACAAAAGGGTGGGCCCTGATCCATTTCCGTTGGAGCGGCTTTGTGCTTTTGGGTTTAATTTACGGGCCTTATTCTTCATTCTGCAAGATTCAATTAGCTCACTCTCGCGCTTTCTCCACAACCGTTGTTTTTTCCTCAACAGAGTTCCTCTCTTCTCTTCTCCTTCTACCGCTCTGTTGCGGTTCGAGTTGCAACTGACTGAAACGTTACCATACGTGCAGCGTTCTTTTCATGACTTTGCCAGGCGACACTCTTCATCGTACGATGGTTTTATATTTAAGCGGGTTTTCATAACCAAGTAAGGTCCGGTCTCTGCAGCAGTTTTCATAGAGTGGGAAATATATTTTCTCTGCGCTTCAGGATCATGAGGCGGGTCTGCTTTCTGGGCCAGTACCTGAGTGAGCTTCTCTGCATAGGCCTTGGCTATCTCTGGTAATTGCAGCTTTCCGACGTCCAACTTCCTATGTGTTTGGGTTTCTACGATTTTTGTTTTGCTTAACCTGGTGCGAATCTTTGCTGCAACCAGTTTGTGATCCGAATCGATATTAGCTCCTCGAATCTCATTACACTAATAGAGTGCCTTCCTTCAGTTACCAGGTGATCAATCTGGTTCTTCGTCTGTTGATCAGGGGATATCCAAGTAGCCTTATGGATGTCCTTATATTGGAATCTCGTACTGCTGACAACCATGTTCTTCGCTGCTGCAAAATCTAGTAGTCTCATTCCGTTATCGTAAGTGATGGCTAGTAGACTGAGTTTACCGATGGTGGGTTCAAAGATACTTTCCGTGCTGATTTCAGTATTAAAATACTTTAGAGCAATCTTAATGTCATGGCCTGGGCAGCGGTCATATGTTTCCTCTAGCCGCTCGTAGAACATGTCCTTGGTGTCCTCGTTTTTTCTTCTGTTGGGGCAGGTACACAAATTAGCGATGTGTTAAAGTATTTCGCTTTCATGCGGATGCTGGCTATACGTTGAACCTTGAGTTGAACCTTGAAACCAGATGTCGCAGTGTGTAGCCAACTTCAATTCCGACACCAGATTTATGCTTTTCCCATGGCAGCTGCAGTATATGTCACAGTTCTTCTTCCTTGTACAGCCATGATTTTTTTATCGCATTTCGTGGATAGCAGTAATGTCAGTCTTATAATTCTCGAGAACATCTGCCATTTGAGTAGTGGCACCGGATCTTTATAGTGTTCTAACATTCCAATCGCATATCCGGAAATCATGGTCCTCATAACGTTTGCGGGAGCTTCAATAAATGGGTGGCTTTACATTTGTTATACTCATTTTGTATTTTCATTGCCAATATAACTGTGGCGGAAGTCAAGCCCAGCAAACCGTGGTTTTGAATTTTTTGTACTGCGAGGTTGATTACGTTTCAGCCGCCCATTGTGGATCAGATACTGACCAGAATTCAAAGTGTCGAAAATGGGTCTATGATTCTTTACTTTTTAAGCGGCTTTGGCCTGAATACGCTGAAAAACGGGCCCAGCAACATATTGCAGGAAGCATTTATATGTTTGCAAACATTGAATTGAAGACCTGCTGCTCATTTGTTTCTTTTGTTGTCTCTCACGTTTTTGCTTTCAGCAGTTTTAATCAAACAAAACCACATTTGGGTCACAAAGTCATATATGATAACCTATTAATCATTGTGTCTGGAACATGTGATATGGAATGGAAAACACAATGTGTTTGAACACAAGTATACTATATTTGGGACTAGCTACAAACTCGTTATATTTGCCGCAAACAACAACAAAAAAATCAATGACTGTTCGAACTCACGGGGGATGTGTTAACACTTTTTATTACACCCCAATAAGCAAAACGGATCCGACTTCTCGGAGATGATTTCGAGAACGGATCCGTTCTCGGTTCGTGATCGGAACAGCGAGCGGGAGAAATTCCTCCTTCGTTCTCGAAACGAGAATTGAGATCGGATCCGATAGCGAAATGAATTCGGACCCGATATCGAATTGGATTCGGACCCGATAGCGAAATGAATTCGGACCCAATATCGAAATGAATTCGGACCCGATACAGAAATGACTTCGGGCCCGATAGCGAAATGAATTCGGATCCGATAGCGAAATGAATTCGGCCCCGATAGCGAAATGTGGTCGGATTTTAAATCATTACTATGGGTTCCGAAATCATTTGGATATTGATTCCGCTCTCATTTCAGAATAAAATAATCAAATTACATTTTAAGCATTTATTTTTATATGCATTTTGAGACTCATTCTTTGTCATTATATTTAATTTTTTTGGTAACGCGGTCTTTCGCATATTGGAAGTATTTCTTACTTCTTACTTCCGAAAAGGATCAGAGAAAACGAAATCCGACGTTCCGGACTCAAACCGGAACCGAATCGGATCAGAGAAAACGAAGTCCGATGTTCCGGACTCAAACCGTATCCGAATCGGATCAGAGAAAACGAAATCCGATGTTCCGGACTCAAACCGGATCCGAATCGGATCAGCGTAAGCAGGATCCGACGCGTCGGACTCAAATCGGATCCGAATCGGATCCGAGTCCATCTTTGTGCTTATTGCGACGGTACCTGTCCGATTTCTGTGAATACATTAGTAAATGTTACATTGGAAAATAAAAGAAGAACAGTTTTTGTGCTGAAGGCTCTTTTGCTATTGCACTTTCTTTTGTCTTACCTCTGTAATAATGTAATATTTTTCAAATAAATAAAGCAATATTTAGCTCACTGAAATAATTGTTTTTGTTTTGTCATAAACAGAGCGACGACAAAAAATATTGAATAGTATAGAGAACTTATTGCACTCTTTGTAGAGAGTGTAAGTAAAAGAGTATAAACGAGTCTTATTCCCTTTATAGAATATTTCAATATAAATTCACCATTTCGAAAATTTTATTACATAAAACAATACCAAAATCATCAATGTTTCACATCAAAATTATGAATGGATCAAGTTATGACAAAAAGAGAGTAATACGTCTTGAATCATTCGCCAGATGTCGCCAGTGTTTTTGAGTCTTACAATTCGCTCCATGAGTTCTCTATACTATTCAATACTCTTTGGCGACGACGACCTGATTGTTCGTTCGCTGCCGCTACATCAAACCATCACACTCATTTTCAGGCAGAGAGTATTCCCAGCGGCGGAAGTCATGACCTGCATGGCCTGAAATCATGAACAAAATGGTCTGGTTTCTCAAAATTGTAAAAATCTTCTTCTTGATTATATCTGATGAAAAATTCATGCATTCCGCAGGCCTTATTCTAGGAAGGCATTACAAAAGAACCATTCCGCATGCCTTATTTGTGGAAGGCCTTGCGACTTCCACCGCTGGGTTTTGTACCACAACCACGTATGTATGTGATGCTAAAGCTGTGCGTTGTTTGCATGTATTCACTTTGATAGATTGCCCTACCCGTGCCTATAGATGTTAACACATCAAAAATATAGATTTTTCAGCGTGTAGTGTTGGCTCATCCGCCTTCAGAGGACAAAAGAATATGACCGCTAGTTCGAAGAGCTTCAGTGATAGGGTTACCTATTTAACATAAGAAGCATCAGTGATCGCATATCCAATCAGGCTGCTCATTCGTTTCGCCTTCTCACTTTAGCTAACAAACGAAGGGTTCCGATAGCCATTGCCTGAGATATACTTCGAGGAAGTAGTGATTTGTTTGGACTGCTGGTGCTTTCGAAATCTCGCAGAACCAGATCCGTGATGTTCGTGGAAATTCAAAAAATGGACACTTGCATTGATTAAAAGAATTTATTTTATTAACACCTTCCGCAACAAAATGTCCTGTTCCAGAATGTAGAGTTACACCAAATTTCTCTTAAGTTCGTGACTGGAACAATCAGCTTGTAAAACACGAATATGTTTGCTTAAGTTTCCAGGTAAGCTTTAGTTTTACTTCTGGCAAATCCTACCAATGATGTTGAAGCTATTCATTTCAGCCATTGTGGTTAAAGTGGGAGTGCCGGGTTGAAGGTAAACATCAGACGAACTACATCCTGCCCTGTGTAGCATCTCCCATTCAAATGTGTACCCCAACGTCGTGGTCCACCGCACGTGGGGAAAATATTTTACAATAATATAAATAAATTGCAATCACAAGCTCATAAAAATAATCACACACATACATACACACTCGGTGCTGCGTTTCCATGTAGGATTTTAGGACCTGGATTCAATTCAATTCATTTTTATTTTTGTTTTTAGTTGTTATTCTTGGTGATGTTGACCCAATTCATTGACAAACAATTTCACGGCGTGCAGCGTTTTCATGACGACCATCACCACCACCACCACCACCACCGGCAACAAACACAAAGCCCTGAATGCACAGCGTTTAACTTGAACCAAATATAACGAGATGAGAACGAGAAAAAGGTCAAAAGCCATAAAGTGCTTTCCAATTTAACGGAGACTGTTAGAAATTTATGAGCCCAGCGGGTATTACCGCAAATCAACCACCAACAACGTGTATGTCAGCGACCACAATCTCCCTGGCACAATGACCCTTTTATTTTGCGCCAAGGACTCAGGAAACGAGAGCGAACGAGAGCAGGAATGGCCACTGGAACCGGAACAAGCACTATTCGCTTAAGTCGAAGCTTATTATTTATCCTCGTACATCGTTTGCCATTGCAACACAACGAGCAACGAGAAATCCTATTTGGGCTGTCCGTAAACTTTGATTTATGTTGACATGCACTCGCTCCTTCGTTGATGCTCTCCTCGTCGTACACACGCACGCACACTAAATTGTGTAAACACACATACACATGCAGACACACACTACCACACTCACACACATTCACACCGGCAATATGTTTAAATAGAAGTTTTTAGCTGCTAGAGGTGTGCGAATCCTGAAAGTTGTTTAAGCTTAAAAGGACACTTCGTTAAACTATCTAGCCGTGGCATCTGGAAAGGGCAAGTACACTCTACTTCTGTTGGCCTTCCATTTATATTTGCTCATTCTCCGCACCAGATACGATACAGCAGACACAGTGTGTGTGTGTGTGTGGTGGTAACTTCACAAGGTCGTGCAGAGAACATCCAATGAATGACACACCAATATATCAACACCACGTTAAATGGACAGTCGCAAATTTGTCTATGCCGTCGTAGCGAGCGTTTCCATTGTGTTAGATTGTGCCACATATTTCATGTGTCATTTGATTCTATATAAATTGTCGAGTATAGACAAACAAGTGCGAATCGCTTCCAAAAATTGACACCGGTTATTGTTATGTCGATGACTGGACGATGATATTTATAAACTGTCCAGATGACTAAGTGATGAACTGGAATGTTGCACACAAAATGCAATCACTGTTCACATGAGGGGGTGCAATGGTCGAATAACTTTTTAAAGGTCCTTTCGTATAATGCCAAATTTATGACAGGACATATGTATTAATAATAGTTTATACGTCACAAGACGTAGACATGACAAAGGACCACTCTGTGTTGCAATATAAATTAGAAATAATCGAATGTTTTTTTGTTACATGATGCAAGGATCTATGAAATGTAAGGCACGTGGTATGAATTTATAGTGAAGGGTTATGGCGGGACATATAAAGGGTGTCTTTTTAAATTTACAGCCTGTTTCTCTATCTCGAGTAAAACCTTTCGTTCGTGTTCTAGGCGAAAGAAAGTTGTTGTGGGTTCCACAATATTCTCGTTTCAGGTCGAACGAAAACATAAAATTTTTCAAAACTTTTCAGTACAATTTTTGGTTTCTCTATTTCGAATGTGCTGTCAGTTGGCGAACGAAAATTTCGACATAGAGAAACCCAATTTGAGCTGAACATGAGTGACTGATTTTAGTTCGCTTTGCTTTTCGTTCGAGGTAGAGAAACAGGTTAGTAGTGTATTTTTTTGTGCAACTCTGAAATTTGGCAGCTGTCACATATGTTTATTCCCATTATTTGAACATGGAGCGCTTTACGAAATAACATCGTGTTATAATTGCGAACACTTCCTACAAAAATTTGGAAAGTTATGCTGAGACCGTTCGCAAACTTCGGAGAATTTTCAGTCAAGAAAGAAAAGAAGTTGGGTCGAAGGGAGTCCTACTACTCCTGTACGTCAACGTACCGGTCGGTCTCTTCAAAACATTGCTGCTGTAAACGAGAGTGTCGTCGAATACCCGAAACATCAATTTGGCAGCGTTCCCAACAACTTCAAATTTCACGAAGCAGTACGCAGCGAATTTTGACAAAAAACAGTGTAACGACGAGTTTTCCTCTTTGAAGCTAGGACGCGCTCAGGGGTTTCCAGAGTCCGTTACATAAAAATTAGATCATCAGTGGTTCATGGTTGCTGACTCTTTATTTTACTTTAATTTGACCTAAAACTAATTTACAATTTATAAATTTTTTCGCATTTTAGCATTTAATAATATGTATCATTTTTAATAATTCAAACCCCGCGAAGCTTTTGGCTGTTTAATGCACACTCTACGATATTTCACTGGTGTAACTTTCGAAGTTGCTAAGCCTTGTAGGACCATCGGTGGGCTATATTATAGATGAGCATTGTACACGCAGGAATTTAGGATGCTGGCATCGAATCTGGCGGTGTTTCGTGGAAAGGCTCTTTTGAACGGCCGATGGTGGATAGAACAGACGACGGGTACACGGGAGTCGATCAAATGCTGCAGGACCCTTTGAGGGTACGCGAGTACGTTGTCTTCTGCTAAAAAACGATGGTAGGCCTGACTATTATGGGATACCATATCAAGATACCAAATCGGATTCGCACAGACAGGGTGTTACCGAAGGAGTATACAGGACTTATCGCTGTCTAGGCACTATCTCGGATTCCCTCAGGAAGGGTGTCCACGAACGAGTTCCAAGCAAAATCACTACAGGACTAAATACACCGGTAACAAGGCCTAAGCCTACTAGGCAGATATCGTCAGGATACTCAAATCGGATTCCGACAGGCAGGGTGTCCCCAATCGAATACACAGGACTTATCGCTGTCTAGGCCCCAGCTCGTATTCGCTTAAGATGGGTGTCCCCGAACGAATACCCAAGCAAATACAAGGAATACAAAGATAAAAAGGCCTAAGTCTACGCGGCAGATATCGTCAGGATACCCAAATCGGATTTATTTAGGCTGGGTGTCCCCGATCGAGTGCACAGGACTTATCGCTGTCTAGGCACTAGCTCGGATTCCCTCAGGCAGGGTATCCTAACAGGATCACTACAGGGTTAAGTAAAAGAATAACGAGGACTAAGGCTACCAAGCAAGATATCGTCTAGATACCCTAATCGGATTCTCTCAGGCAGGGTGTCCCAGATCGAGTACACAGGACTTATTACTGTCTAGGCACTAACTCCGAGTTCCTCAGGCAGGGTGTCCCCGAAAATGTATTCAAACAGGATCACTACAGAGTTAAATAGAGGATAATGTGGGCTAAAACTACCAGGTAAGATATCTTCAGGATACCCTAATCGGATTCCCTCAGGTAGGGTGTCCGCGATCAAGTAAACACGACTTATTGCTGTCTAGGCACTAGCTCGGATTCCCTCAGGCAGGGTGTCTCCAAATAAGTATCCAAACAGGATCATTACAGGGTTAAATAAAATGTATAACGAGGACTAAGGCTACTAAGGAAGATATCGTCAGGATACCCTAATCGGATTCCCTCAGGCAGGGGGTCCCCAAAAAAGTATCCAAACAGGATCGCTATAGGGTTAAAGAAAAGGATAACGTGGACTAAGCCTACCAAGCAAGATATCGTCAGTATACTAAAAGCGGATTCTCTCAGGCAGGGTCTTATTGCTGTCTATACACTAACTCGGATTCCCTCAGGCAGGGTGTCCCCGAACTAGTATCCAAACAGGATCACTACAAGACTAAAACTACTAGTGTACTATCCTACAAGTAACTATGACTAAAACTAGCTACGATGTATTAGGGTTGAAGGCTATCCAACGACTGACTAGTTTGAGCTGTTTGTGCGCTCCTTTCTATGGTCCAGTCGTGTGTGTGTGTTTATGGTTGTGCGAACAACACTAATTCTGTCGTTCAGTGGTTTGTGTAGCACGGCTGTTCTCACTCAGCTGTTGGCTGCTGTCACTCTCAGCTGATCGTGGCGCCGTCATCAGAGGTGCATAAAAGAGGCACTAAAAAGGGGCATTTAACAAAAGAGAATTTTATATCGAGACCGAAATAACTCCATACATAACTGTGTGATGTGGATGGAAACAAGTTTACGGCTTTCATCCTCACAACATCCATCTTCATGCGTACAAAATTCAGCTTACTCAGGAGCTCAACCCATGGTAAGCGCCGGCAATTCGTTCAATGGGTAATGGGGCAAAGTGAAGTAAACGACAATTTTTCAAAAAAGTTATCTTCTCCAATGAAGCGCATTTGCATCTGAATGGCTGCGTGAATACACCAAATTTTCGAATTTGGGGCTTAGAAAATCCAGTATGGATCAGGACGATATGTGGTTTCAGCAAGACGGCGCCACCTGCCACCTGCCACACCGCGCATGAAGCAATTGATTTATTGCAGCAACGACTTCCAGAACAAGTACTTCTTTTATTACAAGCTACTGTTTATTTTAAGCATAGGTACTATTTCAGAGCCGTGATGACCATTTGACAAAAACGTTATTCCACACTTAATCGGAACATGTCTTCTTTGCAATTTAATCAAAAAATCGCAACTATCTCAAAAAATACGTGTTTTCATTAGAAAATGAAAAAGTGCACTCTTACTGAGGCACCCTTTGCATCGAAATATGTATATGCCAAAATATGGCAGATGCTTTGGCTGACAAACAGTGAGTGAATATATTGTTACAAATTTCCCTATTCGTCCTTTTTGCGTTGTTTTATTCCCACTAACAAAACAAGGTTCGTTTTCAAATACGATAATTGCAACGGTATAACTTCCTTTTATTTTACTTATATAGTACAACAGTTTACTTTATTTACACCACTTTAATAAGTCTTACATTTTACTATCAAATCGCGTTGCTTACTTTACGGGGTTTAATCACAAACTGAACTCCCCTCTCCAAAGACCTCCGCTATTTATACCAACTCACCATACTCAAATGAAGTTATATCTAGTGAATTCAAGAACCTTCTAGTCGTTGTTGTTGTTACTTATCTTTGTAGAATCATCTCGAATGGTGGAGAATTATCTTAACTGAGGTGAATTCATGCTATTGGTTTAGCTGGCACGTTGTTACAATGCATACTTTCAGGCGCAGCACTAACTGCCTGTTATTTACATAATGTTAGTAGAGTCATTAAGAGCAAACAAAAGCTTTTATTTATTCGTAACAATATAAACAAAATGGTTCCGTGTGATGATCCGATTCAGACATTATTAATAGAGTTTAAACTTTTTTTAATGGAGCACAAACCATGCTCCATATCCTCAACTAGTTCTCATTTTAAATATTTTGGAACCAGTTGCTCCGAAGTTTTTCGTAATCCACTTAATAGTGAATCTTTCTTGCATAAGAAACAGATCACTGTTCTCGGTAACAGCTCAATGTAATCGATAACACGTCCAACTTTTGCATCGCAGTGAAACTAGACCTATTCCAAACATATTACTTATATCACACCCTGAATATAAAAACAATAATAACTCAAAATTTTCCGATTTTAAATTTTTGCTTTAAAACAGTAACCACGGACCATTTCCATCTGCTGTCACAATCTGCAGTTATTTTCTCTTCCATGCTGCCGAGGAAGACAGCACTACACAGGGCATTAGTGAGATAACGGCCGACATGTTGGTTCCAACGACGTCGGTACCCGCCGTTTTCTTTAAGAGGACCATATATTTTACGGAGAATTTTTCTCTGGCATACTCCCTGGTGTGTTTCATCCGCTTGCGATATGACCCAAGTTTCGGAGGCATATGTCAGGACAGGTAAACTGAGAGTCTGGTATAGCTGGACTGTTGTCAGCCCAGAGAGGACTTTGTTCTTAAACTGCTTGTTGAGCCCAAAATAGCATCTATTTGCAAGCACAATTCTCCTCCAGGCGGGCGTTGTTTACGTTGTTCACGGCGGATCCTAGGTCGATAAATTCATCTACCTCGTCAGAATTCAATCGGTTGTCGACGTTCAAGTGCGGACCAAGTCGAGAGGTTTGTCTAGTCGTTGACACAATCAATTTGGTCGTGCCCTCATTAACAGCAAGATCCACCTTCGCTGATTCTTTTTCGATTCTTCAAAATACTGCAGTAGCCCCTCGCAAATTTCGCCCAATGATGTCTATGTCGTCAGCATAGATGGTCTTGTTGATATTTACTGCAGATTTTCTCATTATCAGCACCAATAAGCTGTTGAAGAGATTGCACGAAAGTGTGTCGCTTTGTGTCAGTTCTCGCTTGGTACTGAATGATTCGGTGATGTCTTTCCCCACCGTCACTGCTGATCTGTTGTTGGTCAGCGTCATTCTACAGAGGCGGATCAGTTTTGCCGGAATCCCAAGTCCAGACATAGCTTCGTACAGTTTTCCCCGTATGGGGCTATCGAAAGCAGCTTTCTATTCGACAAAAAGATGGTATGTATCGATTTGGTTTTCGTGGGCCTTTCCAAGATTTTGTGTAGCGTGAATATTTGATCAGTCGTGGACTTGCCTGGACTAAAACCACACTGATAAAGTCCAATAAGGTTTTCAACAATTGGATTTAGTCTTTCACATAATACGCTCGACAAGACCTTATACGCGATGGATAAAAAATTGATACGCGGTAGTTGGAACCGTCACACGGATAACCCTTTTTGAATACAGGACATAATACACTGAGACTCCAATCATCAGGCATAGATACCCCCAACCTTATACCGCATATAAGTTGATGCATGTGGGCTAGCAGTCCTTCGCCACCGGCCCTAAAAAGTTCAGCGAGTAGTCCATCCACACCAGCGGTTTTATTATTCTTAAGCCGAGAAATTGCCGTTCTAATATCGTCTTGGTTCGGAGGGGGGAGAGGTCTACAATCTACAGTGTCTTCCACTATCATTACCTTCTAATCTTCATTCGAAGAATCTGAATGGGGTAGTGCTGAAAAGTTGTCTTTCCACATTTTAAGCAGATACTGTTTATTAGTCTCCAGATTCCCATTCTCGTCCTTGCGTCCATCCATTATTCGGCCCGTTAGTCGATCTTCTTACCCTCTGGAAAAATTTTCGGGATTCATTGTTCATCCTGAACATTTCGGTCTTTTCACTCTCTCTCTCTGCTCCCACTGCCGTTTTTCCTCCTAAATAGTTGGGTTTCTTCCCTTCTCAGTATTCAGTATAAAAGTAGCTCAAATCATTAATCATATTTGGTGCAGCAAATGGGTGTGTAGGACAAACCCTACACCCTGGAAAACCACATCTTTGTAATATTATGCAGGAACCATGTATATGTTTGGAACATTGATCTGCTTACGCGCAAGCATTGTTTTATTGAATTGAAGAGTTGCTGCTTTTTTTGTTTCTTTGTTGTCTGCCAAATTTTTGTTATTAACAGTTTTTAACCAACAAAGCCATATTTGGGTCACAACAATACATATAGGAACTTATTATTGCGTCTCCAACATGTAATATAAGCTAGCAAACACAATGTGTTTGGACACAACTATACTATATTTGCGATAAGCTACAAACAAGTTATATTTGCATCCAAACACCAAAAAAAAACTGATTTTTCAGAATTTTTTCAAAGCATTCCAAGTGAAATATAATCGTTGTGTCATGCAAGTGAAATATTAATAATTTGTCTTCCCACTTTACAATTCCTTGTATGCAAATCTATTGATCCACTACAATCTGTCTTTTTTGCAAAATCTGACAGACTTGAACGTTGTTGCATCTGTCAACTAAGAGAATCTGGCATAATGTGTGAAATTACTTATGAAAATTAAAAATCCAATCCATTAATCCTCCCTCCCTGCAAAAATCAATCACATTATCAATCACATTTTGCATTTAAAGTTGTACTTTTCCTTGTATTGAGTGTGGATTGATAACATTTAAGAGATTCGAAACGGAATTCCAATTATTTTCTCTCAGCATTCGTATTCATAACTGGTATAGACATCTTGCGTTGTATTTTAAGGAGTGGACCGAATGCATCAAGGACTTAGACGAGCAAATGTGTGTAAGCCTTGTCGCACATGTTTGCAAAATTGCGAACGAATGCATATTAATGTACTACATACAATGCCTACGTACATATGTATGTGTTTACATTCAATTTGGGTGAGACCGGGTTGAAAGGACTACTCGTGGAATCGAATAGGCGTGCTACTGAAGAATAAATGCAAAAAACAGTCTTTTGTTGTTGTTTGCATGCAAATATAACGTGTTTCTAGCTTGTCGCAAATATAGTATGCTTGTGTCCAAACATATTGTGTTTACTATTCAATATTTCGTGTTTGAGACAAAAAGATTGATAGGTTATTATATATGTGTTTGCGACCCAAATGTAGCTTTGTTTGTCAGAAACTGTTGATAATAAAACCATGAAAGACAACAAAGAATCAAAAAGCAGCAGATATTCAGTTCATGAAAACAATGATTGCACATATTCATATACACATTCCCTGCGAAACGAATATATTGCTGGGACCGGTTTTAGTGTGTAATACCCAAACTGACAATGGACCATGTATGTAAATCAGCCACATGTTTGGATCTGCCATCCTTAATTAATATTATTATCAATAATGCAAAACTACGAAAGTCTGGTCCTGCAAATACTGCAATGAAAATATGGAAGAAAATATAACAATAAAATAACCAGCATCTAACGTTGTGAGTAGGAGAAGATGCAACAACCCTGTCTTACAAGGCATACATAACCGAAAAACAGGCTACCATTTGCTTGGATGTGCTTCGGGCGCGAACTACTTTTGTTGGATTTGGCTCATCTTGAAACACCCATACAGTTGACTGCTGTTTTCTTTCGGGCTCATACGCGTAAATCCAGGATTCATCACCTGTTACGATGTCATAGACGTGTTTCGAAGCACCGCGATCGTATTTTTGGAGCATTTCTTTCGACACGAGCCTTTTTTTGAGCGATTGACAAATTGTGTGGGATCCAACGCGAACAAATTTTTTTGACAGTCAAATGTTTATGCAATATTGAATATATGCTGGTCCCACTAATGCCTAAGGTTGTCTCAACTTCACGATAGGTCACATGACAATCGTGCAAAATCAGTTCGCGCACAGCATCAATGGTTTTCGGAACAACAGCTGATTTTGGACGAACTTCACGAAATTCGTTTTGGAGAGAACTACGACTACGATTGAATTCACCATACCATCGAGAAACACTGATCCTTGATGGAGCTACATCGCCAACAATTGAATTAAGTTCATCCATGCACTGTTGCTGAGTTAATCCACGTCGAAAGTTGTAAAAAATAATCGCATGCAAATGTTCACGATTTAATTCCATTTTTGGACCGAGATGAATCTTTTAAGTTACTGTAAACAACACAAATAGCGCTCGTATGTCAAAACGTTCTGAGGACGCATAACCTCAAAAGTTTCCAACTTTACGATAGAGCTGTCAGTTGCCAGATTGCAACACTAGGGTTGCCAAATCCCTAAACATACAATACAACCTCATACAATCCCCCAAAAGACGGCTGGATTATTATCCTTCAGCCAGGCCGTCACTTCTCTAATAGCCAAACTTTTAACCTGATCCACGCTACTATAATTAGGTAATCTACGAGAAAGGGACAACCCCAGTTCCCTAGAGTTGACTACGTAGCCTACCTGATCATTTGGTTTCGAACCATTTGTGTAGAAATGCGCATATACTCCTTGTTCCACGAATCCCTTTCCGGCATGAAGGTGTGGTATTTCCGATCGAATAGCGATTCCGCTTTCGAGTAGTCGACAAATTCATGAATGTTGGGAATACCTTCCAGCACTATTCCATGACCGACGCCGACCATGACACATTGTGTGACTTGTCTTAGCCTGATGCCAGACATGGAAGCGATCTGCCTGCCTATAATGTTTATTGGCAGCAAGTATATCATATAACATATTCAGTGCATCAGTGGGAGTGGATGCACATCATCGCCATTCTCTGAACCATAGTTAGTAGTGCACAACAGATGGGTTTCTCAAGCCTCTGCCAACACACGATATACTCCATAGAGCATTTTCGGTCTCACCACTGCTATATAGATCCATTGAATAATCTTCAGAAAAATCCCCCATTTGCAATCTGTAGCCGTCTAGGGCTCTCATTGCTTTTCGCCCTTTCTTAAATGTTGGGCCTGAAACTAATCTTGCTATCCAAAATAGTATCCAGGTACTTGACAGACTCAGAATGCTTAATTTCAGAACTATTCAGAGTGATCGATTCCACGGTAGCTATTTATACCTTCGGGTGAAAGGGACCAGCTCGGTTGTGGTCCGGTTTACACATACCCCATTTTCACCCGTCCATCATCCCAAACTTCGTAAGCTACCTTGGAGAATGTCTCTTAGGGTATTTGGATACTTTCCCCTTATAGCTATTGCCGTACCATCCGCATAAGCAGCAATTTTCGCACCCGAATTTTCGGGAGTGACCAGTTATCCATTCGTCGCTAGGTACCATAGTATTGGAGACAAGACCCTCCTTGAGGTGTGCCTCTGTTAACATACCTCGTAGTGTTCGAGGTGCCCAATTCGGCCGTGGCACGTGAGCATTCGGTAACAAGCCCCATAAGATCCACGTTCACCTTAAGGGCCGATAGCAAAAATTCTATCGCATTAGGAGTGTTATTACTAAACCCACCCTCAATGTCAAGATGGGCTACCAACTTTCAAAGGTTAGAATGCGCGACTCTAGTACATGAGAATGGGGATTCGTTTCCCGCTCTGAACACCCTACATTTCATTCGACTACGGTAAACTTCGCTTAGTGAAGGTGAAACTACCGCGATAAAAAAGAGCATCTCAAGAAACCGTCCTGACTCGGTGTAAAACTGTAGGTCCAAATCAGTGAGGGAAAAACTATAAAGCGCGCAGTTCATTGATTATGATAAGCTCTTCCCCGTCCCATCACGGGAGTTATAGGAAACTATTTATCGACGGCCCCAGCAACATATAGCAGGAACCATGTATATATTTGCAAGCATTGTTTTCATGAATTGAAGATCTGCTGTATTTTTGTTTCTTGGTTGTCTGACACGTTTTTGTGTCCAGCAGTTTTCAACAAACAAAACCCTATTTGCATCACAAAACAGATATTATAACATATTAATCATTGTGTCTCAAACATGTAATATTGAAAATCAAACACAATGTGTTTGGACACAAGTATACTATATTTGGACAAGCTACAAACTTATTATATTTGCATCCAAACAACAACAAAAGAGACAGAGTTTTCTGCGTGTATGTATTTAGTTGTTATTTAAGGATTTTACAAATATTGGACCCGGTCTAATGCCAGGAGGTCCTTTAACTCATTTCCTGAGTTTTGAATAAAGTGGATGCAAACCCAGTTGCATTTGCATTTGTAGTGGCGGCGGTGCAAATTAAGGTATCACATAACATGAGTTCCCGGACGCTGTTGCCCCGAATCATAAACATATTTTAGATCATAGCATGGTGCGTATACTAACTTGTGGGGAAATGTTTATACGCATTGTGGATCTTGGCTTTCATTGCTCTGTAGTACTTCGAATCTGACGGTATGAAGGTGTAGGTAGTTGGCCTTAATAATGAATGGTCGCGTTGTGGTTAATGTGCTATGTGTAACATCGTAATGTGGCAACATGGACACGCTTTTGCACCTCCGTTCAGTTGGGGTCCATAGTTACTGTGAGAGTCAAAATTAATTGTACTTAGTTTGTGTATACATAGAAAATGTTAGTCAATTATTGAACGTCAATTAACGCACTTGCTTTGGCCACAGGAACATAGGGTTTTGGGTGTGGAGGCCAAGATGTAGTTTGTTACTTTGATACTAATGGGTAGGGATGGTTCGGATTTCTTTGCGGGGTAGTCAACAAATCAACAAAGAATTACAGCCTGAAATTACTATTATGAACAAGTCTGTGAAGCCGCTAGGTTGGAATGGTCAGCCTACGTCTATTTGTTGTAAAGCCGCTATGATGAAATGGCCAGTGGAAGCAGTTGTGTCGGAATATTTCGGTATATTTATTCAGTATTGTTGGACAATTCATCATGCAAAGACTCACATTCCAACAATGTCCCCAAACAATTCAGTTGTATTACGAAAATCAGCGTTCTATGAAAACTGTTTTTCGACCAATATATGGTATGCATCATTGACCATCCGAGCTGACTATTGCCAATTCCATCCGAAAATTGCAGTCTCAGTATACGTTATTGGATGATACGCGATCGAATAGGCCACATCCGGCGTGTAGTGAGGATAATATTGTGGATGTCGCGGAGAGTGTGGGAGAAGACCGTGTCCAATCAATTCGACGCCGACCACAGCATCGTTGCCTCTCGCTTGGAAAAAATCAAACGCGTTCAAGAATTGAAGCCGCCAGACTGGAGTTTACGCCTTAATTTTAGTCAATGGGCGCTGCATCACCTGAATGAAGATCCGCCTTTTTCGCGCCGAAGTGGGTTCAGTGGCGAGGCACGTGGCTACATGGCTACATTTGCGCTGATGTGCAACCCGAAGAGATTCTCGAACTACAGTTACATCAATAAAATTGTAAAGTTTGGTGTAGTTTATGGGCCGGTGATGTCATCGGTCCGTATTTCTTTAAAAATGGTCCCGGACAGAACATCACCGTCAATGGCGAGCGCTGCCGGACCGTGCGAACGGACTTTTTGTGTGCTGAAATTTATCTCGTGATGCCGGCGACATTTGATTTCAGCAAGACGGTGCTACGGCACACACAGTGCGCGAAACAGTGGTTTGATTGAGTAATCATATTGCGCATTTCGGTGAGCTAATTTCGCGTTCCTCACCTGTCAACTGGCCGCCTAGATCGTGTGATATTACACCTCTGTATTTTTTCCGTTAGGGGTATGTCAGCTCTGATTCAAGACTTGCCAATATTACTCACGCAATTTGCGAGATACCAATAGCAAAGCTGGTAAGAGTAATCGAAAATGCGATCATCCGAATGGTCCACCTAGGTCATAGTCGCGGCGCCAACATTTCAACGAAATTATTATTAACAAGTGAATGTCAAACATCGTTCTTTCGAGTCATATTAAAGATTCCGACATTAGAAGTGTTTCATTTAAAATTAAAAAACGCGATCTAACTGAATCATCCATTTTACACTCTGCTGATCGAGACACAAATGAGAATTATAACGTTGAACTATAATTGTCGGCGCTCAAACCCAAATTATCATTGTTGTAATAAGGGCGGATCAATAAGTCTGTGAATTTTCGAACTTCCCTCGTAGTTATATGTATTACAACACTGCTCCCATCAAGTACCACCCGTTAACAGACTACTGTCAAATTTTGAACAACTTCCGTTATTTATTTTGCGTGTAACAGCTGTTCAAAACATGCAACCTCGTTAATTTTTTAAAAATGGAAAACGTGAATTTCGAGTGCTCATTAAACATTATTTTTTGCAAAAAAAAAAACCGTCAATCAAACCAAGAAAAAGCTTGCACCATCGACTTCAATGGTAAAAAATGGTTCTGGACGGCCAATTGAGGTCAATACACCCGAAAATGTCGAAAAAATCCACGATATGGCGTTGACCGATCAAAGAGTAAAAGTGCGTGAGATTGTTGATGCCATAGGCATTTCATATGGTAGTGTGGTTTCGAATTTAAATGATCAGTTGGGTTTAAGAAAGCTGTCTGCAAGATGGGTGCCGCGTTTGCTCTCAATTGACCATAAACCTAATCGTGTGACAACTTCAAAGGATTGTTTGGAGTTGTTTAATTGGGCTACGAATTGTATCCGCCATATTCTCCGGATTTAGGCCCCAGTGACTATTTCCTATTTCTAAACCTAAAGAAATGGCTTTGGTGGAAAGAGATTTAGCTCCAACGATGAAATTATTGATCAAACAGATGCCGATTTTTTGGACCTCGAAAAATCCAAGTTTTTGGAAGGGATACAAAAATTGGAGACATGTTGGACTAAGTGTATTTAGCTAAAAGCAGATTATGTTGAAAAATAATTTTTTTTTTTGCAAAAAAGACTGTTTCATTTAAAAAATCACGGACTTATTGATCCGCCCTTGTTTTTAAGAAGAAGTACTTTGTGTAAAAAAAAAGCCACAAGAGTATGAATTTTTTTAACAAAGAAGTACTTTTTTTAAGAACAGTTACTTTTTAAAGAAGTGGTATTGTTTTTAGGAAAAGGTTATGTTTTTAAGAAAATGTATTTATTTTCAGAAAGGATGTTATCTAAAGAAAAAAAGTGGTACTCTTTTTAGGAAAAGGTTATTTTTTAAGAAAATGTACGTATTTTCAGAAAGGCTACTTATCTCAAGAAAAGAAGAGATATTATTTTATTTTTAGGAAAAGGTACTTTTAAAAAAAGGAATTTTAGTAAGAAACGGTTTTTTAAGAGAAGATATTTTTGTAGAATTGTTCCTTTTTCCAAGAATAGGTAAATTTTTAAGAGTAGGTACTTATCTCAAGAAAAGTTATGTTGGTTCACAAAAAAGGTACTCTTTAAAGAAAAGGTAGGTTTTTACGATAAGGCAATTCGTTGTAAGATAATGTACTTTTTGAAGAAAAAGTATTTATTTAAAAAAATATTAATTTTTTTAAGAAAATTTACTTTTTGTAAGAAAGTTTACTTTTTTAGGCAAAGGTACTTCTTTAAGCTAAGGTATTTTGTTTTAAGAAAGGGTACTCTGTTTAAGAATATGAGTAGGTATTTTTTTGACAAAATTTACTTTTTTTAAGAAAACGCACTTATTTAAGAACATTTTATTTTTTTAAACTTTTTTCACTTTGGCTTTTCTAAATATATTTTTTATTCGGTTCAAAACTACAATATGTAATAAGCAGGCTCCACCTAGAAACTTCCCGTTAAACAAAAAACTTCGCCCCATATGTTAGTCTAGACACAAACCAAATCAAAAGTACGAGTGCAAGAGTAAGTGGGCTGCCAAATGTAATTCCATGCTCAGGGTTGTGTTTCATGGATTTGCCAGTCTTGCACTTTGGCTTTTCGAAATTTACTTTTTATTGGGTTCAAAACTACAATATGTCATAAACAGGCTACACCTAGAAAACTTCCCATTAAACCAAACCAAAACTACCCAATATAGTTGGTAATAATGGGGTGTAATAAAGTAGTTAAAAAAAGTTGTTTAAAATTTTTTCATTTAGCCTCCATCCTGCAACGTGCGATAAGGAACCAAAAGGGAACTGGAAATGGATTCGAATATGAACGCCGTTTCTAGTAAGAGACGGATCCGAAAAGGTAGAAAAACAATTCGGGTTTTAGACACGAATTTCATACTCAAACGGTTTCGTTATGCATTCGTAACTGATTTCCACTAAAATGTACGAAGAAGCGAGACCGTCTCGAATTCTATTCAATATTACATGTTGGAGACACAATGATCAATATGTTATAAAAGATGTTTCTGTGATATGTATTTGTTTGTTGGAAACTTCCAATATGTATTTGTTTGTTGGAAGCTTCCAATAAATATAAACCATAGATTATTCATTTGCTTAATCACCATTTTCACCACAGGGCACCTGCTGTTCCCGTACGGCCATTTTTCACTCGGATGCCACGAAAAAGCATTCAAACATCATTTTTATTTCGATTCTGTTGGTTAAATTTTAAAATAGAATATAAATAATAGAAAAGCATATCGCTTTCGATATTTGTTCACAATACAAGCAAGTTCACAAAAAAGCATGGTTATATAGTTTTTTCAATAGTTTTCATTTTCTTTTACTTTCAAATCCACCGCTTATCTCTCACTATCTATGGTTTTGCATGTATTTATGGTTCCACCTAGAAAACTTACCATTATACAAGAAATTTCCCAACATAGTCCAGACACAAACCAAAGCAAGAGTATCCAATATAGTTGATAATACTGGGTTGTAGCATAATAGTGTTAAAAAAAAGTAGTTTAATTTTTTTTCATTTATCTCCCATCCCATAGGGTATTCCAATCTTATTGAATAATCCCCCATAATCACATCCGAATCACATCCGAATTAGAGGTTGCGACAATCGTTTTATAGATTGCCACAATCTATTAGAGGTTGTTGCAACCGAATTTCAGTTATGAAGATTAAATCGAATCGTGACAAAATTAATTCGCTTGTGACAACTGTAGTTCGGTTGTGCCAACTACAATTCGATGACAACAACTGAATATACGGTTGCTGCCACCTCTTTTCAAGCAACTAGTTCTGTGACTGTACAACTAATGACTTGTGAGCCGAATTTTTACGGCTCTAATTTTGAGGGATTTAGATGGAGGAGTGAGTGGAGTTTTCTATGCACGTACGCGTGCATTTGCGTTGCCTGCATACAGCGTTGCCTACAAGGAGTTCTCCCTGTTCTATACAGTAACTGGTTAAATTTATGGAGCCTTTTGGTTGCTCCACCTGTTTAGTTTTGGATACTGCTTCGTTGTTAAAGTGTTGGCATTCATCTCCTACAACATTGGCGTGCAGTGAGTGCATTTTTGTTTTCCACTTCCCCCCAAGTTTATTTAGCCGGCATTCAAAAGCCATCTCCGCCTGCGAAATACAACGGAAGGTAAAAGTTTTTAAGTACTATAGCTGTTGTTGTTTTGAATGTTTCTATTATAACACAGTGATGATTATCCATTGAATTGGAAATGAACATGTGAGCAACAGAAAACTTAATAGAAACAACATCATGTGGGTGTTGAATCTACCTACGCGATATGGATACACATGCATACAGTGCGTAATTGAGACCGCGAACAAGAGATGTTGCAAGACGAGTTGCTGCCTTTCTATTGTGCCCACATAAGCAATTGTTGTTGGTCCTGCTGCTGCTGCAACAAACACTGTTGCATTGTTCGAGGATCTGGCGGAACGAACGCCTCTGGGTTTTCACAACTCGCAATTGCAGCACTGAGTCATCATTGTGTTACTTCGGCAGTGTTGCACGATATCTGAAAGGTTTTTACTTTTTGCTTCATTTGTTGCATTGAAATTTCGTTTTGTTAATGCAGTTTACAACACAATCATCGTGCAACAATTGAATTCATTTTCACTCTATCATAGCAAACCTGCTGCTTCCTGAGCTCTTTTCTTTAATCGCTTGCATATTTTATTTGCTCGCTGCTGCGCGCAACAGCAGCAAATAAAAGTGTCTGAATACAAAAATAGAGAAAAAATCAATTTAAATAGATTTCCGTTTTCAGGAAATTTAAAAAGTGTTCTTACTGCTGCTGCTACTGAAGGAAACTTAGAGTACCATCACACACGTGCTGCATCTTAATGCAGCTGCCAGCGTGAAAAAAGCAGATCCTTCGATATGCTAGGACAGCCATTCACACACATACACACGGTGTAAACATTGATGTGTGGGTGCAGTCTCTCACAGAACTGATTGAGTAATGCAAACATCTCGAATTGAAAGCGAAATGTTGGAGTTTTTTTTCTTCTATAGAAATTAAAATACGAAGGATATCGAGAAGGCAGAGGTGATAGCAGAGAGTAGAGTTGGGGCAGCAGGAAGCAGGATTTAGTTGTTAGTCGATTAGGTAATTGAAATTCCCAAGAAGTACAAAATCATCTTCATTTTGTGAAAGTTTAGTGAAGAGTAAACAACAGGATAGTTTTACAATTAAGCTAGACATCATCAGAGGCAAACATGTGCAGAACTTTCGTAAATGTACCGGGGAAGGTACATACCAGACATCTGCCAGCGCATGAAAAATCAAATATCAAGCAGTATCGTTTACGTATCTCCATACGTTTCGTACCAAACACAACACACATGTAAACGTCAACTACCTACACGCTGGAAAAAACGGTCCCTGTAGCATATTCTCCCAAACACATTCTGCTGGAACCATGTATATGTTTGGACACATTCCAAGCAATTTTATATTTGCAAGTCCCAAATTCCCAAACATTAGCATATTTACTTCCAAACTTTCATATACATATAATTGGAGGTATTCGTGTGTTGCCTTCCAAACCTCCATATAAAGGGTTCTTCAACAGAGACGCTACAAAAGTAAATCGATAGGGACAGCAAACGACGCCATATTTTCTCCCGCTCTTTTGACACTTCTCTTCAGTAAGGTTTGCAATTTCATCATGGAAAGATATACGAGCCAAAAACGAGTCGAAATTATTAGAATTTACTACCGAAATTTGGAGTCAGTGGCCTCAACTTTAAGAGCGCTACGATTCGGATTTTCATCAGAAAATTATCTTCAGCGATGAGGCTCATTTCTGGCTGAATGGCTTCGTCATTAAGCAAAATATGCGTTATTGGTCAGACAGCAATCCACACGTAATCCATGAGTCATCATTGCATCCCGAAAAAATTGCGGTTTGGTGCGGTTGATGGGCCGGCGGCGTCATTGGGCCGTACTTCTTCCGTGATGATCAAGACCGGCACATTACCGTGAATGCGAATCGCTACCGTTCTATGATAACCGAATATTTTTGGCCCCAATTGGATAATATGGACTTGGAGGACATGTGGTTCCAACAGGACGGCGCCACAAGCCACACAGCGAATGCCACAATCAATTTATTGGAAACCAAGTTTGGTGAACGTGTTATCTCACGAAATGGCCCAGTCGATTGGCCGCCTCGGTCATGCGATTTGATGTCGTTACATTATTTCCTGTGGGGCTACGTCAAGTATATGGTCTATGCCAACAAGCCAGCGACGATTGAGGAACTTCGTACGAAGATCGAACGTGAAATTGCAGCAGTATCGGCCGATTTATGCTTGAAAACCGTCGAAAATTGGGTTCAGCGTCTGGACTTCTGCAAGCGTGCCCGTGGTGGCCATGCAAAAGAAATCGAGTTCCATACATAATGGCATCCAACGTACTTTCACAGGAATAAAGAATTTCATTGGTATCTAAAACAGGTTTTGTTTTGTTTAAAAAAACTTTTGTAGCGCTCTTATTGAAAAACCCGTTACTTATGTATAAGTCAACCCGACGAAAACAGAACTAGTCCTTTTTACGAGAAAGTTTAAAATTCCGAATTTCCGAGTCCCAAGACTTCAGGGAATGGTATTTAAATTGTCGAAAGATGCACTTCACTTAGGCATTACCCTTGACTCCAAGCTATCCTGGAAAATGAATATGTAGGAAAGGGATAAGAAGTCGTTATGCGTTATGGTAAGACGGCGTTCGGACGCAAAGAACCGAAAATCATACACTGGATGTAGATAGTGATTATAAGACGTACGGATCAGTGGTATGGTGGGAAGCGGTAAATAAGAATTCACACCTCTCACATCTGGCCAAGGTGCAGCGACTGACATGCTTCGGCAATACCGTCGCCCTCAGATCTGCCCCTCAAGTGGCACTGGTGGCGATGCTGCATCTCCAACCGATCGATATACACATCAAATGCACCGCGACGAAAGTAGCCCTACGGCTAAGGGAATTGGGAATGCCTGTCAACACTACACACGGCCGTGGCCCAGTACTGGTCAGCTTGGGTACTTTCGAAAATATGAACAGGCCAACGGACTACATAGCTCCGGGAATAATTTAGGACAAACAATTTAAGGTAATTATACCAGCCATGAAGACTGGGAGGCAAATAGCGTTACTGACGCGGGTGAAATTTCAATCTTCACGGATGGATCTAAAGTGGAAGCGGGCAGGGGTCATGACTATACCCCGAACCCCTAAATCTCAGGATTTCCACCAGACTTCCGAACAAATGTACGGTCTTCCAGGCAGAGAGGTTAACATTGCGAAAAAACAAATTTTGGAACAGGATTTATATCCAGCGAAACTCAAAACCTACGTCGACAGCAGGGCAGCCCCCAAGGCCTTAGACTCAAGAATCATCAAATCACATTGTACGATGGACTGCTTCTTATCCCTCACCCAAATTCAGGCGCAAGAAATCACGCTCTGTCGGGTACCGGGACATAGCAACACATAGAAACGGGATTTATATCCACCGAAATTTAAAATCTACGTCGACAGCAGGGCAGCAAGAATCATCAAATCATGTTTTACGATGGAATGCTTCTTATCCCTAACCCAAATTTAGGCACATGCAAATGCACACATTGACGGCAACGTAATAGCAGACGAATGCGCCAGAACGGGCTCCGGTGTGCGGGATTGCGCTGCGACCTTCGACGTGTATATTCCGTTCGCGTAACCAAGTCGACGAACTGGGGGTAGCATTACCCAAGTCGATATGGAAGTCGGTACAGAACTGTAGGATAGCTGTTTTACGATGGACTGCTTCTTATTCCTAACCCAAATTCAGGCGCACGATATCACGCTCTGCTGGGTAGGGTTCTGGGGGAGGGTTCAGGCTCTTCGAAAACATCAATGACCTATCAGACGCTCTAATTAAACCCCTCGTCAAATTCATAGAAAAATCTTGCTGGTTCAGCAGAGCACAAGAGGACAACTGAGAACATTTTTTGCGTTAGTCTTTCTCCTTTAACTTTTCCTCTCTCCTGCATTCTTCCTCTTCTCTACAACTATTCCTTTCTCCTTTCAATTCTTTATAAGGGAACCACTATGGGTCAAAATTATGGCCTCGGGGGACTCGTTATTTGTTTCTAACTCAAATGACGGGGTTCCCTTTCATCCTAACCTACGTATAAGCATGTTCGCATTTTCTCCCAAACACGAGATTACTTACATGGAAGCATATGTGTGTTTCCTCCCAAACACAATAATATTTAGAAAAAAAATTTTTTATTTTTTGATTGGAACATCTATATAGAGGGTGTTTTTTTGCTTAGATAGAATATGCAAAAGGGTTAGCTGTCAAACGAACTGTCATACTTCGCTCACTTTTTGACATTTATGATCAGTATACTCTGGCAATTCATCATGAATCACGCTTGAACAACGCTACCCAATTATCCAAATTCATTCTAAATCTCTCGTGCAACTCTCTGCAGCTTATAGAGAACTTCTTGATTTTTATGGCGCGCATAGTCGTTCATCTGAGCAAAACATCCAGCGAATCCAGCAATCTGTCTTTTTTTGCTGTTTAGATGCAAACGTAACATACTTGTAGCTTGTTGCGAATATAGTACACTTATCTCCAAACACAGTGTGTTAGCTGTTAAATATTTGAGACACAAAGTTTAGTTGGTTATAATATATGTTTTGGCGACCCAAATGTAGCATTGTTTGTTGAAAACTGCTCAAAACAAAAACGTGACAGACAACATAGAAACAAAAAAGCAGCAGATCTTCAGTTCATGAAATTAATGCTTGCAAACATGTACTGGTTTCCTGCAATATGTTGCTGGGGCCGCTTTTTGTCAGCGCTTTGGAAACTTCAATCGTACATCGAATTTGGCCGAATAATAATCTTTTCTGATGAGACGCATTTTCTTCTCCCCGGCTATGTCAACAAATAAAAATTTGTCAGATGCCATCTTTTCTCGATCGTCATTAAACATTCGTGGTGAGTTGGCATGAGATAGCTTTTCAAGTTGCAATGCCGGCATACTGTTAGGCGCAATTAACATTGGGTAATGAAGCTGCCATATCGACCACAAATTGTTTATTGACAGTGCATTTGTTTTGACAGAAACGTCAGTTAAGCCAAACAATTCATAGTAAAAATTCGTAGTCGAAAAGTCAACAATTTGTATCCACTATGTAACCCTATGTGAAATGAGTCAGATTAACTCACTTGCCAGATACAGGAATCGATGGAGAGAATTCGTTGACGCACTATATTCTTCGTAAACATTGTATTTTATCTTATATTGTTTAACTATTATATTTTGCTGAATTAAGTAATGGACATATCAATCACTCGTATCATATTAAGAAATAGTTTCATCTATGTACGTTTTCTGAATCAATTCATCAGCTTTTACAATGAGTTCAATCAATTTGTATGAAACCTCCTTCGCATTTGAGAAAAATTTGATTCCGACCAAATATAACAAACTATTTTTTAGCAACATTTAAAAATATAATCAATCAATTAATCCGAATTGGCTATAAAGTATGGATACAATAGTTAGACTGGGTATCATTGGCAAACTTTTTGCTTAACCTTTTTCAAACTACAAAGTTCATAAAGTGAGGGTGTTACTGGTCTTGAGTTTGAATAAATCAAAAATTTTAATATTTGACATATTAAGCCAATTTCATAACAGTTTTGAAATTCTTCACAGTTTATTGGAATTCCTTATCCAAGTCATATTAAGGTCATTCAATAAAAATGTACTCTAATATGCGTACACCACAAATACACTCGAAAAAAACAATGTTTGATATTAACAGGAAATAATGTTTGTTAATTGTCAGCAGGCACATGGGACTGACCGTGGAGGTGGAAAGTTTCTGCTGATAGTCACTCATTTGGGAGAGGCCAGAAATGATTCCCGCATAGGGCACTCCAAGCAGCTTACTATTTTCTACAACTATGTCCCGGGCAACAGCTTTAGCGGAAACCTCCGTTAGATACCTACAGTGAGAAGGCGAAACGAATGATCTGCCTAATAAGTTCTGCGATCACTGATGCGTCTCGGGTTAAATAGGTGACCCTGTCACCGAAGATCTTCGAACTAGCCGATATATTCCTTTGGCTTTTTAAGGTGAATGAACACTACTGGCAAACGGTGGAACAAAAATCCGGTGAAACAAAAATCCAGTTTCGACACACTGCATTCTGGTCTGCGTCTGATACATAATGGGCGGCTGAAACATAATCATCCTGGCAGTTGGTAAAATGTAATACCTCAGTGGAATGGGCTTGCCGTTATACTGTCAGTGAGAATGAGAAACATAAAACCCGCATATTACTTGACGGCCGCCGAAAATGCTATAAGGACCACAATTTACTAATATGGACTTGGAATGTTGGAACACTATACAGATCCGGTGTCACTCTCCAACAAGCAGATGTCCACGAGAATTAAAAGCCTGACATTATTGCTATCCAGGAGATGCGATAGACAGGTCATTGCTGTACGAGGTAGAAGAACAGTGTCATATACTGCAGCTGCCATGGGAAAGCATGAATCTGGTTGCGGATTTGTAGTTGTCAAAAGACTACGACATCTGGTCTCAAAGTTCAACCCAGGGAGTGAACGTATAGCCACCATCCACCTTAAAGCGAAATACTTATCGCTAATTTGTGTACATGCCCCGATTTAAGAAAAATACAATGTACCAATGACAAATTTCTATTTGCTCCTAGAGGAAACATATGACCTCTGCCCTGGCTATGACCTTAAGATTTTTCTAGTTGATTTTAATGCAACAGTGGGGAGGAAACATGTCTTTGAGCCAACCATCGGTAGATTCAGTCTACACGCCATCATTTTTGATAACTGAATGAGACTATTCGATCTTGTCGCGACGAAAACCATGGTTGTCAGTCGTACGAAATTCCAGCATAAAGACATCCATAAGGCTACTTGGAAATCCCCTGACCAACAGACAAAGAACCATATAGACCACCTGGAAATTGATGGGCGTACGTGTGAGTCGGGGAGCTAATATAATATTCGGATCAGTAACTGGTTGCAGCAAAGGGACGCACAAGGAAATGCAGAATAAAAGTTGTACGAAACCAGACACATAGAAAGCTGTACATCGGAAAGCTGCAACTGCCAGAGATAGTCACGGCCTATACAGAGAAGCTCACTCAGGTACTGGCGCAGAACGTACACCCGCCTGATGATCCTGAAGCGAAGTGGAAGTACATTTCCCACTCTATGAAAACTGCTGCAAAGACCGTACTTGGTTATGAAAAACCGCTTACAGACAAACCATGGTCTGATGATGAGTGTCGCAAGGCAAGTGATGAGAGGAACGCTGCACGAATGGCAATGTTTCAGTAAGGTGCAACGCGAATCGCGAATCAGTGGTCTAAACGAGAACAGGAGAGAGGAAACCGGTTGGTTTGCGGAAAAAAACGGTTGCAGGGAAACCGAGAGAGTGAGAAAATTGAATCTTCATGGCGAAATACTCGTTAGTGTCGCCGTCACTATGCGAGGTGACCGCCGCCGAAAGTAACTTAGGGTGGTCGGGGCAGGGATCGATCCCAGGATCTCAGGTACAAGAGGCGCGCACACTAACCATTGTGGGGAAAACTGTACCAAGCTATGTCGGATGTTGGTATTCTTGCTAAGCTGACACGCCTTTGTAGAATGACACTGACCGACACGAAGTACTTAGTAAAGAGTGGTAAAGATCTAATTGAAGAATTTCGTACGAGGCGAGGCCACAGGCAGGGCAACACCCTATCGCGCGATCTCTTCAACATGTTAATTGAGGTCATCGGGAGAAAAGATGCAGTCAACACTAATAAAACTATCAGCAGCAAAAGTTACATGCTACTCGCTTATGCTGATGATTTAGACGTCATTGTACGAAATCTGCAAGAACTTACTGCAGTATTTTCGAGAATTGAGAAGGAATGGACAAAAGTACGTTTGACAGTAAACGAGGACAAGACAAAATTAATGGTTTCGGCAGGCAGAACATTCACCTGGTTGAAGGAAAGGATGAACATTCATAACCGTTATTATTTCGAGGTCGTGGACGAATTTATTTACCTCGCATCTGCCATAAACAGAGACAATAACGTCAGCCTACAAATCAAACGGAGAATTGTTCGTGCAAACAAGTATTATTTCGGGCTAACCAAGCACGTCAGAGTCACGACCCTCTCTCACGAAGCGAAGATTCTACTATATCAGGCTCTCATGCAAACTGTCTTGCTTTATGGCGCAGAATCCTGGGTCATATCTATTGCTGATGAAACATCACTGGGAGTATTCGAGAGGAAAATGCTCCGACAAATTATGGCCCTATCCATTTGTGTTATCTATGATATTAACTAACATATTTTTTTCAGTGTATATATTTAAACTTGAGTCGTTACAAAAGTTATGAAGCTGGAATGAAACCATTTACAAACATTTATGAAATATTTTATTCTGATTTTTTGCAAACTTCATTCATTCTATGAAACTTTTCACATAAATTGTTTAAACAATTTATGACATTTGTTAAATTTATATGATAAACATCAGTATATTGAAGGTATCTCAGTTCTGTTGCGAAATTTGTGTCGTACTTAAAATAACTTAGGATTTGAATGTACGTTGGCAGTGTATATTTTTGCACTGTACTGTAATAAATTAACTAAGTTAAGAAATGTCAATGCAGTTAGTTTATACGTACTGATTGATACTTTTTGCATACTTTTAGGCTATCACGAATACAAACAACAAGTATTATAACAAATTGTACAAGTAAATAGAAACTTCCTAAACAGGGGTGTGGATCTTTGCTAATGTCGAAAACTCCCACTTCAAAGTGGTACAATGCTGAACTACAACTCCGAATTCCAACTTTCTTGTTTAATGATATTAATTTTGATGAAGCACGTGAGTATAAAACTACCTGTTCTTCTTTACGTTCTACCACCGGTTATATACGTACATTTACATGGGTAAATTTAATTGCCGCAAGACTGAGGTTCGTTGGAGAGAGAGTTAAGAAGAATGGAAAGGGGAAAAACTTGATCGTACTGGCAATTTTGTTTTTGTTTTTCCTTTCCCACTTTTCAACGTGACGTAGGCTGTAAGTTATTTTTATGTTTGGTTGCGTTTACTCGTTCGTTGAGTGGCAACGGTTAGTGTGCGCGGCTGTTGTGCGACGGAACGTGGGTACGATCCCTGCTCTGACCACCTCCCATTTCTTTCAATGACGGCCACTTGATGGCCACACTATCGAGTACTTAGCTTCTCAAAAATACCGTTCGGAACCGGTGTAAAACTGTAGGTCTCAATCAGAGCGTTTAAAACTAGTAACCACACAGCTCACTGGCTGTGAGAAGCTCTTCCCAATCCCATCATGAGGTGTAATGGGAAACAATTTTATTTTTTTATAATTATTGTCAGCCGTTTACAAAACCATCTCGTAGTAAAGCCATCTGTTCTCGACTCAGCGACTAAATTGTATTTGGAAGCAAACCAAAGTGGTTTTCGTCCCGAAAGCGGGCAAATGTTCTCATGTCAAACCAAGCGACTTTAGGCCAATCAGTCTATCATCCTTTGTTCTTAAGACATTTGACAGGTTATTGGGCATTCATGTTCGAAGTAATCTTCCACAGAATCTACTATTGAGTTCTCAGCATGCCTATATCAAGGGCAGGTCAACTGAGACGGCTCTCCACTCTATAGTCAGTATAATAGAAAACTCTCTTGGGAAAAATGTCTTCGCTCTGGGGACCTTCCTGGACATCGAGGGAGCCTTCAATAACATTCAACCTTCGGCGATTCTCAGGTCGTTACAGAATCTAGGTGTCCATTACAGAATCTAGGAGGTCCATTCACCGGACCTAAATATAAATATCTCTTTCAAGCTGCCTGATCACTGTAGTGTATTTCAGGCGGAAGTTACCGCCATACTGGAGGTTGCTGAACTACTGAAAAGTAGTGTCACAACCCTCCGGAGAATATGTATCTACACGAACAGCCAGGCTGCCATAAAATCCCTGTAAGCCATGTTTGTTGCTACGTCCCAGACGGTGAAAGAATGCCACTCATCACTTAGGGTGATGGCAGAGTATTTTGACATCAGGCTAATGTGGGTACCGGGACACAGCGAAATTACAGGCAATTGCGTAGCGAATGCGTTAGCTAGACAGGGTACTACGGCACAGGTTCTTCCGGCAAAAGAAGGTGTTAGTATGCCAATCTCTACCTGCCGTTTGCAGATCAGGTAGTGGGCCGATAATATGTTCAAGGACAAGTGAGACTTACTTCAACTTGCAAACAAGCCAGGGTCCTCTGGCCACAGGTGGACAGGAAGAGGACTAGGGAGCTACTTAACTTGCCGAGACGCAGGTTACCCACTATGATAGTAACACTTATGGGACATTGTCTTGTTAGAAAACACGCCCTAAGATTAGGACATAGAATGTCCACTCTCTGTAGATGCTGCATGGAAGAGGACGAGGAAACGACGTAACACCTTCTCTTGGATTGCCCTGCTCTGGCAGGACTGAGAAGTAGGATATTCGGAACACATTTAGTTAGCACCGTAGCCCTACAGGATATTCCTGTATCGCAATGGGCTTCTTTAGCCTAAGTTTGCTAGACAGCGTCCTGTCTTCCAGCCTTTTCAACCAACCAACCAACCAAATTGTAAGTGGTGAGATCGCATAGTAGCGCCATCTGTATTCACCCAAAAAGTGTTTAGCGAATCCATGAACCTGTCGTGGTGATATCACATATGGTAGCTTTCAACTTACGTACTAACCGATATTAAGCTTCACTAATCCACCAAACTCTTCCAACAATCCAGCTGTTAAACACACCACAAACTGTTTGTTGACTTTCTAGTGTGACTTTTACATAATATTGACTGTAGAGTTGGGAATTTTCGTTCATTCAAGTGAGGGCTCTGTGCAAATTGACTGAGACAAAGAGAGAATGAACTAGAAAATGGCAGTAGGAACTGCACGACTGAAATAAAAACAAACTGCTGAAACAAGTGAACTACTGAAACATAAAGAGCGGAACAGTGTGAACTAGTTCATATAGTTCATAAGAGTGAATCGCGTCAATTGAACTAGTTCGTTCGTGAACTATACAGCTCTAGTTGACTGTGAATGTTAGTTAAGACAACAATTTAAAACATTTTGATCGTTACAGTATTTTGTTGACAACATTCCCTACTGCACACGTACAAACTACGTTTCTATGTTAGTGTAGAAGAGAGAGCCAGGATATGTTGTCACCTCATAAGATTAGGATAATTTAATTAGTTCCTGGTTTTAAGTGTGTATTGTGTTGTACGTTTGAGAAGCCCGCATCTGGTGATAAATGCATATCCTGAATGCCACCGGTAATAGATTTAATGCCACATTCCTGATAAAGCTGCCACGGAAACATAATTACATTGTCAAATGTTGGACCCCCGGTACGGAGCATAATGGAAAGGCTGAGAGTGCGTGCTTTATTACACAAAGAGATACTGATAATACTAGTGTTGTGTCTTGTTTTGGATGCCAAAGACACATACGTACCTAAACAGACACAGACGAGCCACAAAATTTAATAAATTATTATCAACACATACACAATGCGAGGCACATACCAACACACACTATCATACCACACATCTGCATTTCCATACATATGTGAGGACGCAAACAGGAAAGTGCGTGTAATGTGTCGTGTTATTAAAATTCCCGAAATTTTTTAGTGAACAAAAAACAAACCAGACCTGAGTGAATATTAAACATGAAACCTCTCGAAGCAACGTCTGTAGCCTCAGCAGGAGTTTGCCAAAGGAACAGGATCAACAGCGGCGGTGTGGCGTTGGCAAACGTTAAGTAAGTTTGGCTTTAGTAATTTGTTCGACTTCCGTTGACAAAATATTTGTAAGTAATTATTTCCGATACGTCGGATCTGAGGAAAGCACTTCTTGCTAGGACGGAAGGAGCGGGCCGGGGATGTAGAAATGTATCCGCCTTTCAAGGTTGTTGCAAAATAAACAATAACAACAGCACTCACGCATACTTGTCGTTGTCGACGCCGTCATCTTGGCAAATGAAGACAAGACAACAGAGGAAACAAACATCAACTTTGCCGGATTGGAACGTAGATCCCTGCGAATCCAAATGGAGTGGGATTTAGCGCCAGTGTTTTGTTTTCCCAAATATGCGTACGTATGTGTATTTGTGCGTGTGCGTGTGTGGGTGTGTGCGATATTGCACAGTCTTAAATATTTTGTATCAGAAGTTGTACTCGTAAACAAAAATACGCGTGACTTCCCTTTGGTGTCATTAGAGTGGCATATCCGCATAAACTGCCAATAGAGGTTGGTGTTTGTGTAACATCAACGCTATCGCCACAATCTGCTGCCACACAATACCTGAGCTGAGACAAGCTAAGCTCCTTGGCAGGATGTTGTGAATGTCGATATTGTCGCATTCAGCGTTAATACAGACATGCGGACGCATGGGAAGGATGACTGTGTAACAATTTAAAATAAAGTGCAAAATGCTTTCAAATTGTTCTTAAAGTTCCCTATAAAAGCCTCTTGTGTTATGCTCCACACTCCACTTTGCCGCACAGTGGTATATACAGTAGTAATTCAAAATAAGAATGACAAACATAAAATCGCCTTATTTGTTGACGACCCCCGAAATCGTTATAAGGACCACGATTTACGGAGAAGCACTTGGAATGTTAAAACCAAGCACGTACGCAGAGGGGTGGCTCAGGCCCCTCCCGCCCGAAATTTGTTCCTTCAGTAGTGATTTGTGAATGTAGTTATATTTTTCAACCTAAATTTCAAGTTGGGCCCCCGAAAGAAAATCCTGCGTACGGTGCTGGATCCGGTTCCACTATCCAAAGGATAGATGTCCTCAAGAATTGCAAGGCTGACATTACTGCTATCCAGGAGATGCGATGGACAGGTCATGGCTGTACAAGGAAGAAGATCTGCGATATGTACTACAATTACATCCCATGTTACATCCCATGAAGGAATCGGGGAGAGCTTCTCACAATCACTGAGCTGTGCGCTTTCCAGTTTTCACTCACTGATTGGGACCTACAGTTTTACACCGGTTCCGAACGGTATTTTTGAGAAGCATTTTCATGGCTAAATACTCGATAGTGTCGCCGGCACTATGCGAGGTGACCGCCGTCGAAAGAAATTTTAAGGTGGTCAGAGAAGGGATCGAACCCGGGATCTCAAGTATAAGATGCGCGCACACTACCCATTGCACCACCGTCGACTACATGTACTACAACTGCCATTAGAAAAAGCATGAATTTGGTTCCGGATTTGTAGTTGGCAAAAGACGGCGGCATCTGGTCTCAAGGTTCGAACCTGTGAGTGAACTATCCGCTTGATTACTTGCCACGACAAAAGCAAAAGACAATGACACCAAGGACATGTTGTATGAGTGCCTGAAGTAAACATACGACCGCAACGCTTATCATGACATTTAGATTGGTCTAGGTGATTGTAATGCTAAAGTCAGCAGGGAAAATGTATTTGAACCAACCATCGGTAAATTCAGTCTAACGCCAGGCTTTTAGATTTTGCCGTGGCGAAAACCATGGTTCTCAGTAGTACGAGATTCCAACATAAAGACATCCATAAGTCTACTTGGATATCTCCTGATAAACAGACGATGAACCAGTTTGATCAGCTGTTAATTGATGGAAGCCACTCTACCAGTGTAATAGACGTACGTGTGATTCGAAGAGGTAATATCGATTCTACCTGGTTGCAGCAAAGGTTCGCACAAGCATAAGCAGACCGAAAGTCCTGCGGAACCAGACATATAGACAGCTGGACATCGGAAAGCTGTCACTACCAGAGATATCTACGGTCTATGCCTATGTGGTCGTCGGTGGTGCAATGGGTAGTGTGCGCGCCTCTTGTACTTGAGATCGTGGGTTCGATCCCTGCTTTGACCACCTTCAAATTTTTTTTCGACGGCGGTCACCTCACATTGTGACGGCGACACTATCGAGTATTTAGCCATGAAAATGCTTCTCAAAAATACCCTTCGGATGCGGTGTAAGACTGTAGGTCCCAATCAGTGAGTATAAAAATAGAAAGCGCACAGATCACTGGTTGTGAGAAGCTCTCCCCGATTCCTTCATGGGATGTAATGGGAAACTATATATATATATCTACGGCCTATGCAGAGAAGCTCACTCAGATACTGTAGCAGAACGTACTCTCGCCTCATGATCCTGAAACATAGTGGAAGTACATTTCCCACTCTATGACAACTGCAGCAGAGATCGTACTTAGTTATGAAAACCCGTTTAAAGACAGATAATGGTACGATGAAGAGTGTAGCATGGCAAGTAATGAAAAGAAAGCTGCACGTATGGTAATGCTTCAGTTAGTTGCAACGCGAGCGGTATAGGAAGAAGAGGAGACAGGAAACCCGCTTGTTTCAGAAGGAAAAAACGGTGATGCAGAAAGTGCGAGAGTGAGCCAATTGAGTCTGAAAGATGGAGGAATGAGGCCCGTAGATTCTACCTAAAAGTACAAAGGCAAACCAACGGAAATGGATCAGTGCCACCTTTTGTATCGAAAAGAACGCAAATCTTGTCACAGATGTGCAGAGTACGTTGGTGATATTGAGAGATCTCTTCTCTTATTTACTTTCCCCAGGAGACTTCAATATATATAGATGAGGGTGCTGAGCCCATACAAGACGATGATGGCAACTGCCCCATCATAACCAAAGCGAAGTTAGAACTGGAATTTTCCAGCTTAAGAATTATTAGGGAACGTTGATAACCCTAATAATTTCGAGGTAGTGGACGAATTTCTTTACTTCGGATATGGCGTGAACATGAACAATAACGTCAGCCTAGAAATCAAACGGAGAATTATGCTTGCAAACAGGTGCTATTTCGGTCTAAGCCAGCTCTTCAGAGATAAGACCCTCTCTCGAGAATCGAAGATACAACTATATCAGACTCTCCTACTACTTGTCCTGCTATATGGCGCAGAATCCATATCGCATTCTGATGAAATATCACTGGAAGAATTTGAGAGAAAATTGCTTCGAAAAATATATGGTCCTATTATAGAAAACGGTGGGACGGATGAACCACGAGCATTATAATCTGTATCCCGACATCGACGTGGTTATGCGAATGTAAATAACGTAAACATAATGGATCTGGATGAACCAGTGCTAAAGACATACGAAGACGTACAAGAAGGACTTCGCTGGAAAGACTAGATGGAATATTGCCTGCGAGAACTTGGATGAGAAAAGCTGAAAATCTAAGCGGTTGGAGAAACATGTTATCCTCAGTTTGAAAAGCCCTTTACCCTCTGGGTTGTTTGAGGCCACACAAGTAATAAAGTAAGCATGTGTTTGAACAAGGATTGTGTTTCATATTCGTTGTTTAAAGTAAATGGCTCACCTATTGGTTTCTAGTCGAGTGAATATTTTCTAGCCATTTTTTTAGTAGAAATTCGACTCCGTCTCGGCGTTTCTTTCTTCTAGACACGAAAACTTTGATTCCATTCGGAAACTTAACTTTGCCAGGTTATTCCCATCTACAGTCCGAGAGACTCATTTCTTTGGTCTCATTCCATTTGATGATCGAATAGGATAGAGTTTCTCAATAAGTGAACTAGTATGAGCTTTATCATTTGTAGACTTACTGACATCAGAATCCACAATAGTTTTACACCGAATCACATTGAAAAGCTTTTTCGTACACTCAAAGAAATTAAGTTTTCTATACACAGCAAACAATGATTGGTACTTAACAGCAGGTATATTTCCTAAATATTTTCTTTTCCTTAGTATGTTCATATATCGTAAATGACTTGCAATAATTAAGATGTTTGTACAGTTTCTTCAAAAATATAAATATGTTTGGGACATAGATTGTGTTCGTGCCTCTTATTTTCCTACAACTTTATATGAAACCTCCTTGCGAGGGACATTCATTATTAATTGATATCTTACAAAATAGATCACTGTGCGCGTGTGTGTGTTTGAGCATGAAAATATTTTCACTTTAAATTCGAAACGTTTGTCTGTAATGAAAAATAATCATAATAATGACAGCAGACATTGTTATTATTATGAAAATCGCACAAATTCATAATGTGTAGTATTATTCACTGTCACGTCATGTCAAAATTGTCTAAACCGAAAATATTGAAAAGCGAAAGAGCCAACAATGCTGTTCACATCTAGAATGCTCTTTGGTAGGAAACAAACTGAAACATACACACACACACACACACACACACACACACACACATACACACACTAATACACACATTCAGTGGATGACAGGAAAAAAGCCAGAGGAGCATTGAACTCTATGTTGAAAATAAATTTTCCTGTTTTCACTTTTTTTCTTCTTCATCCATTTTATTAAGTTTTCCTAACGCACGACAGCCAAGCGACATGGAGCGATGAAGTGTTCTCTCCGTTTCTCCTCTAGCAGATTTTTTACTTTTCTTCTTGTTGCAAAAGAAAAAGAAAAGGAAAATCTAATGGAAAATCTGATGATAATCAGCTTCGAGAAGTGGTAAAATATACAGAATATGTTGTAAATTGCTAAAAATGAATTATAGCCACCATGAGGTAGGCATTTGGGGTCTCTATATTCCTACTGCGACCCATTTCGTAACGCCACCATATTCGCCTTCGATTGGGGTAGAACAAACATCCGCGTCAGAGTAATACTAGGACACTGTGAACACAGTTGCTTTTTAAATGTTCTGCGACTTACACACCAACACATATGTATGTATGCGCTCTCTGTGTGACTCCTTCTCCTTGGCCAAGCGTTTGTCAATCTTACTATGCCTTGCCTATTTTTATACCCGTGAAGGATATAAAGTAAATATGTCTACATGTGTAAGGCTTTAAGGCTATGCCGGCGTTAAGGCAATTCAAATTCGGTAATAGGACTTTGTGATAAAGGATTTTCTGTTAAAAGGGACGTTGATAGCCTGTTTTAAAGGGTTTTAGCAAATGTCGATTGTTATCACAGTCATCAATTTAAGCTGGAAAATTGTATTCGTTTGCAACGTATTTGTAGTTATTGACAAAGATATTAGGCATGATTGTACAAATGTGTTAGCCACATAACACCCACATGCTGCCCTGCCCTCCCCCACCCCCACCCATTCCAAGCCAGGGGACAGATATATTTTCAGTTTTCAGTTTTCAATTTATAGAAAAGCATGGTGGTGGTGGCGGTGTTGGTGGCGTATACTTGCTATGTATTATGATAAGGATTGTTGATTCGAATTCATTTGCAGCCCACCCACCACCATACGCACAATGTGACAGGATTCGTTTCATTCAACTTAGTATTTTGCGACAGCAAATCAGTTCCAGGATAGTGGTTCTCACAGATACTCGTATCGCACTGTATGGCTGATTATATGGACTGACGTAAATATCATTGTGAATTATTCAGCATCGCCGGGAAATGGAACGCAAAGTCTTTATACATAAATGATGCGCTTTAAAAATTCATTTAAATCCGAATAACAATGGTGCACAAGGTGAACTGTATCCGGGCAAAAAATCATGATGAGTTATCAGGAAAATGTTGTTTGTCAACAATTAGTTATGTAGGAACCTTTTAATATTTGTGCTACCCAACCCAGAATTGCTGTTGATTAAAGAGCCTGTAGATGCTGAAGTTTGCAAATGACTTTTCCTTAAATTTTCCTTGAATTTTCTTTGAAATTTTAAATAGAGTTCATTAGTTTGTACCCGTTTGTACACATGTACACAGAAAATGTACATTGTTTTAACGAAACTTTGCGTGCATACCACAAAATCTATCATTAAATTGAATGATATTCCAAAATTTGAAAAATTGTTGCGTCTCTACCTTTTGTATTTGAACTAGACTGAGGACTAGGGTGGCAAAGAAACTTCGGATTTTTGGTAAATATCAAGCGCATTCTTATCCCATTTGGTCTAAAACTAGCCTGGTGAAAATTTTAGGTCAATCGGATAACTCTAAGCCGGTCGACTTGTGGTAAAAGTTTTCGGGTTTTGGCATTTTTGGTGTAAATTAATTTTAGAAAATTTTAATTTCTCACTTCATTTGAATATAATACTGCACATTGATTTAGTTTGATCTGAATATATTATGTGAAGGACTAAGGCCCATTGTTGGAAGTCTGTGGTTTTGGAGGGGGCAAGTCCACGACTGACCAAATATTCACCCTACACGAATATATATATATATTATGTGAAGGACTAAGGCCTCTTGTTGGAAATCTGTGGTTTTGGACCGGACAAGTCCACGACTGACCAAATATTTTCGCTACGCCAAATCCTGGAAAAGACCCGCGAAACGCAAATCGATACATACCATCTTTTTATCGATTGCAAAACTGCTTTCGATAGCTCCATACAGGGAAAATTGTACGAAGCTATGTCTGAACTTGGGATTCCGTCGAAACAGATCCGCCTCTGTAGAATGACGCTGACCAACACCAAGTCAGCAGTGAAGTTGGGGAAAGACCTCACCGTACCATTCTGTACCAAACGAGGACTGAGATAAGGCGATACACTTTTGTGCAATCTCTTCAACATCTTAAAGAAGATAATAATGAGAAAAGCTGCAGTGCAAAACCATCAACACGAAAGGCATATGTAGTTGGCGTCTGCTGACGACTTAGACATCAGTGGGCGAAATTTGCGAGAGGTTACTGCAGTATTTTCAAGAACCGTAAAAGAATCAGCGAAGGTGGATCTTGCTCTTGATGAGGCCAAGACGAAATTGATGGTGTCGACAACTGGACAGGCCTCTCGACTGGATCCGCACTTGAACGTTGACGACCGATTTAATTTTGAAGTCATAGATGAATTTATTGACCTCGGATCCGCCGTTGACGGGAACGACAACATCAGCCAGGGGTGAATAGGAGAATTGTGCTTTCAAATGGGTGCTATTTTGGGTTCAGCGGGCAGTTTGGGGACACAGCCCTCTCTGGACGAACAGAGGTCCAGCTATACAGGACTCTCATTTTACCAGTCCTGGCATATTGCTCCGGAACTTGGGTCATATCGCATATCTCGACTTGGTCCGCACTTGATCGTTGATCGTCGCAAGCGGATGAAAAACACCTGGGAGTATTCGAAAGGAAAATTCTCCGTAAAATATATGGTCCTGTTAAAGAAAACGGCGAGTACTGACGTCGTTTTAACCAAAAGCTATATCATTTATATTCTGACGTGGACATCTCTAGGCGTATCAAATTAGGCCAGTTGCGATGGCTAGGACATGTTATCAGAATGGGTGAAGATGGGCCAGCGCGAGGAGTTTTCGAAAATGTAACCGATGGAAGCGGGAAAGAGGACGGCCAAGACTCCGATGGAAAGACCGGGCCGAGGAAACCCTCCGTATCATTGGTGTTGCCTACTGGCGTACAAAGACGAAGGATAGAACCACTTGGGGAAATATGTTAAAATTAGGTTGTATTCGAGGGGAGAATTCAAGGGGACAATTCTCCCTGGAATTTATGGTCCTTTTGGGGAAAACGTCGAGTACCGACGTCGGTGGAACCAGGAGCCAGTTGCAGTGGCTAGGCCATGTTATCAGAATGGGTGAAGGTGGGCCAGTTGGAGGGGTTTTCGATAACGTAGCCGATGTAAGCTTGAAAAGAGGACGGCCAAGACTCCGATGGAAAGACCAGGCCGAGGAAACCCTCCGTATCCTTGGTGTTGCCTACTGGCGTACAAAGACGAAGGATGGAACCAGTTGGGGAAATATGTTAAAATTAGGGAGTATTCGAGGGGAAAATTCTCCGTGGAATATATGGTGCTGTTGGGAAAAACGGCGAGTACCGACGTGGTTGGAACCAAGAGTCAGTTGCGGTGGCTAGGGCATGTTATCAAAATGGGTGAAGCGAGGGTTTTTTCGATAACATACTCGATGGAGGCGGGAAAAGAGGACGGCCAAGAATCCGACGGAGAGACAGGGACGAGGAATCCCTCCATATCCTTGATGTTGCGAACTGGCGTAAAACAGCGAAGGATAGAACCAGTTGGGGAAATATACTAAAATTTGTTTATTTGTTTGTTTAATTAATATGTGTAAGACATCTGGCCGTCGACAGGCCGTCGGTGGTGCAATGGTTAGTGTGCGCGGCTTTTGTACATGAGATCCTGGGTTCAAACCCTGCTCTGACCACCTTCAAAAAAACAAAAAAAAAATTCTTTCGGCGGCGGTCACCTCGCATAGTGACGGCGACACTATCGAGTATATAGCCATGAAAAAGCTTCTCAAAATACCGTCCGGAATTGGTGTAAAACTGTAGGTCCCAATCAGTGAGTGAAAACTGGAAAGCGCACAGCTCAGTGATTGTGAGAAGCTCTCCCCGGTCCCTTCATGTTATGTAATGGGAAACCATTTATTTTTTTTAAGACATCTGACCTCACGAGGTTGTACAATAGTCAATAAATGAAGAACGAAAAAGAGTATAAAGTGGGAAAAATTTGACCAAAATCCCATCTCTCTAACTCTTAATTTTTAAAAATTTAAAATTTCTAAAAAAAATTTTAATTTGGGGTTTTCTGTTTTCTCACAAAAGTTGTATCTAAATGAAAAAAATATTCAACTGGGATACCAATGCCTTCTAGCAGAAGTCTAAACACGTACAATAAGGTATAACACCGTTTAGTCGCTCTACGGTCTCAGGATGATATTGTGCGGCAAATTAGGACATCTCGAAGAAAAATCGTCAAGATGGCCTTATAAGGGTTTCAAATCATAAAAATTGCAAAATATGAACTAAAAACATAAGTTATGTGCTCAAACCGATATTTAAAATATACAAATTTATTTTTACAATTTTGCTCGTCACTGTATTTCGTCAAACGCCACAGAGGGGGAGATTTCTCGAAAAAAATGGAAATAATTCAGCCGTTTCTAAATGACGGGAACGATCAAGATGAAATTTCACATGGGCAAACCTGACTTCATACTTATACTACTTAGATAAATTGACTTATTCGAACGTCATGCTTGATGCATTGAGGTTTAAAGCATCACCGCTGAATTATTTAAATTTTCTGAGAAATCCCCCACTGTGCGCCAGTCACATACCGAAAATGTAGCTGATGTGGTTAAGGTTCGTTCAAGCCATATAATATTCCATCTCGGTGTTCCAAGATGGGAGATATATTAGTCCCTGGCGAATCTGTTTGCGCTCAGTTAAAAATAACTTGAAGTCATTCAGCTTAAGGTCCCGAATCTAGGCTAGATTCAAAAAGAATTCAGACCCGAACAAAAAAATGGTTTCTTATTATATACTATGACAGGATTGGGAAGAGGTTGTCACTTGCGCTTTCTAGTGTTACACTCACTGATTGGGACGTACAGTTTTAACCGGTTCCGAAAGATATTTTGAAAAGTTTTTTCGCTAAATAATCGCTAGTGTCGCCGTTACTAAGCGAGGTGACCGGGTTGTGTGAAGCTCTCCCAAATCACTTCATTGCATGTAACGGGAACAAGTTTTGTATATGGGCATTTCCACAGAAAGGTCAACCTTTTGTCACATCACGTTACCCTCTATAATTACTTATATTTTAGGACCAGTTAGTTTGATTGTATTTTTTTCTTTTACTAAATCTGCAGTTACTTACATTCTGTAGTTAGGAAAAGAATAGAAAACAATCGAACAAAATGGTCCTAAAATATAAGCAATTAACGAGGGTGACGTGATGTGACATAGGGTGGCACTTTCTCTGGAAATGCCCATATGCAGTCTACTGGGCGGGAAGAATTTTGGATTTAAATTGCACAGTTCCATGTGCTATTTGGGTATCAGCAGTCCGAGGACACGAGGACAATGCAATCAACATTTTCATTAAACCCCATTTAGGTAAAATGGGACACGAGGAGGTCTTGGTTGCGGTACGATACATCAACCACTTAACCACAAAAAAATCGGTTGATACGACAAAATTGATTAGGTTGTCACAACCGACTTGCGATGTTGCCACAATCGATTTTACACGTTGTTTCAACCGGCTTTAGAGGTTGGCTCATTCAAATGTAGAGGTTGTCGTAATCGGCATTAGATGTTGTCATAATCGACTATAGAGGTAGTCACAACCGACTTTTTAGGCAGTCACAACCGACTTTACACATTGTTTTTATACAGTTGCATTTTTAAAATCTATTAATTTTTTGTTATATGCTAATATATATCAATGAAGACCGTCATTTGCAAAACAACCAGCTTTAGTCAAAACCGACTTTAGAGGTTGTCGCAAACTACTTTAAATGTCGCTACTACCGGGTTTATAGGTTGTTACAACCGACTTTAGTAGTTGTTACAACCGACTTTTGTAGTTGTTACCATCGACATTAGGGTTGTTACAACGGACGTTAGAAGTTGTCGCCATCGACTTTAAACTTTGTCACAACGGACTTTACGACTGTTGCAACCGACTTTAGAAGTTGTCGCCATCGACTTTAAACTTTGTCACAACCGACTTTAGATCGACTTTAGAGGTTGTCGCAAACGACTTTAGATGTTGTCGCAAACGACTTTAAAGGTTGACACACCCGACTTTAGAGGTTGTTACAATCGACTTTAGAGGTTGTCGCAAACTACTTTAGATGTCGTTACTACCGGGTTTATAGGTTGTTACAACCGACTTTAGTAGTTGTTACAACCGACTTTTGTAGTTGTTACCATCAACATTAGGGTTGTTACAACGGACTTTAGAAGTTGTCGCCATCGACTTTAAACTTTGCCACAACGGACTTTACGACTGTTGCAACCGACTTTAGAAGTTGTCGCTATCGACTTTAAACTTTGTCACAACCGACTTTATGATTGTTGCAACCGACTTTAGATCGACTTTAGAGGTTGTCGCAAACGACTTTAGATGTTGTCGCAAACGACTTTAAAGGTTGACACACCCGACTTTAGAGGTTGTTACAATCGACTTTAGAGGTAGTCGCAAACGACTTTAAAGGTTGTCACAACCGACTTTAGAGGTTGTTACTATGTCGCAAACGACTTTAGACGTTGTTGCAGCCGACTTTAGAGGTTGTTATAACAGACTTTAGGGGTTGTCGTAAACGACTTTAGAGGTTTTTACAACCAACTTTAGAGGTTGCTGCAGCCGACTTTAGAGGTTATTGTAGCCGACTTTGGACGTTCTTACAACCTACTTTAGTTTGTTACAACCGACTTTAGAGGTTATCACAACCGACTTTAGAGGGGTAACAACCGACTTTATAGGGGTAACAACCGACTTAAGTAGTTGTTACCACCCACCTTATAGGTTGTTACAACCTGCTTTAGAGGTTGTCGCAAACGACTTTAGAGGTTGTTGCAGTCGACTTTGGAGATTGTTACAACCGTCTTTAGAGGTTTTTACAAATGACTTTGGAGGTTGCCGCGAACGACTTTAATGTTGTCACAACCGACTTTAGAGGTTTTTACAACCGATTTTAGAGGTTGGTGCAGCCAACTTTAGAGGTTGTCACAACCGACTTTAGAGGTTGCTACAACCAACGTTAGAGGTTGTTACAATCGACTTTAGAGGTTGTTACAATCGACTTTAGAGGTCGTTGCAAACGACTTTAAAGGTTGTCACAACCGACTTTAGAGGTTGTTATAACTGACTATAGATTATTACAATCGAGTTTAGAAGTTGTTACAACCAACTTTAGAGGTTGTTACAACTGACTTTAGAGGTTATTACAACCGACTTTAGAGGTTCTTACAACCGACTTTAAATATTATTACAACCGATTTTAGAGAATGTCACAATCGACTTTAGATGTGGTCACAACCAATTATGGTGTTTGTCACAACTGACTTTACAGACTGTAAAATCGTATGGTTGTTTGTTATACGCTACATGACTACAGCTGCAGAATATTAGTATAAAACCAGTTTCCATTTCGTCGTTCTTTTGAGGACGAACTTCAAGGAATGCTGTTATTATAAGGAATGTTATTATATACATATACATATACTTGTCCGCTGTGTTTACTAACATATTTCTTTGACTATGTATTTGTCTTCCTAGTTTTCGTTTTATGCAGATTTACAGGTAGTCCCTATCATACAATATTTTTTGTCCTCTTGAAACCCTTCTGCAAAGAATGTTTGAATGATTCCCCTAAAACGTTCATTTACATAATGAAAACATGACTTAATTTTCGATGTTGGCTCAACACACTAAAAAATAACCAAAAATGTATTCTCCTCCCCTTTACAATGGCACCCAGTATAAGAAAGATGTCAGGTGGGAGAAATTAGCATGAAATGAAAGCCAATATTAAAGGCACCATTGTCGTTGCCATTTAACTACCAACACCTGCAGTTTGGATATGAGCTTAGATGTCTGTCTCATGGCCCTCAAGGTATGACTATCGCGGGATAAACAAAACAATTTAAATTTAACTTACGGCAAACGATAAACCGAATACTGTTTAAAAAAAAGAAATACGAAATCATAGAAATGGGTTAAAAGTATAATTTTGGACGAATACCTCCGAGTTTAAGGAAAGTGCTTCACCGAGTTATATTTACAAAATTCGGTAATTTTGTGTTGATATTTTATGAATTTCATATAAGTTATACGTCGCATTTGTAAACTTCAGGTACGTTCCAAGAAGATGTAGGGATACAAGATTGGTGTTTATTCCCAAAGCGGGAAAGGGACATTGCTGCTAAAGACTTTAGGCCTATAAGTCTCAAATGTTCTAATTGAACACTTTGGAACGACTGATAGACAAATGTACACTTACGGGCGAGTATTAATGTGAGATTCTTATCTGGTGCACAGCGTGCATAATGCAAGGCCAAGTCTACGGAGACAGCACTACAGGAACTGGTAGGATACATAGAAAAATCGTTGCCTGCGAAGGAGTATGAGTTAGTAGCCTTTCTTGGCATTGAGGATGCGTTCAATTCAAGTCAAGGCGAAGTCTATAGCTACAGTACTGCAAGAACAGGTAGGATACATAGAAAAATCGTTGTCTGCGAATGAGTATGCGTTAGTAGCCTTGGTTGACATTGAGGTTGCGTTCAATAATATCACTCCTAATGCGATAGAGTTTGGGCTGTTGGCCCTTAAGGTGAACGTGGACGTGGGCCTGTGTACGAAATGCTCACCGGGAGACGTGTCACAGTCGAATTGGGCACCTCGACCTCTACGAGGTCTGCGCTTCTATGGAACCTTGCGCTGAATGGAATACTGGTGACTTTCGAAAATGCGGATGCGAAAATTGTTGTTTATGCCAACGACGCGGCAATGGATATACCGGGCAAGTATCCCAGTACCCTAAGGGGCATTCAGGTAGCTTACGGACTTTGGGCAGATGTGCGGGTGATAATGGGCTAGGTGTACACCCTACCTTGACCGAGCTGTCCGTTTTCACCCGAAGGTATAAAATACCTACCGCGAAACCGATCACTCTGAATGATTCTGAAATTAAACTGGCAGAGTGTACCAAATATATGGGTGTTATTTTGGACAGAAAGATTAGTGTCACACCCAACATTGTGGAAAGGACGGTGAGACCGATAATGGTCTATGGGGTTATTGTGTGGTGGCAAGTGCTTGAAACACTACACCTGTAGGGCTCTATTGACTAGAGTTAAGAGAATGGCGAAAATGTGCATCGCAGGTGCTCTACTCACCTCAACCACTGATGGACTGCCTGTACTGCTATATTTGTTACCCATGGGCATTATTGGCAAGCAGATTGCTTCTAGCTCTGTCATCAGATTAAGGTAATTCTCACAATTGGACATGATCGGATTCGGTCATATAACAGTGCTGGAAAGTACCCCCAACATTCGACTACTCGAAAGCGTAACCATTATTCGATCGGAAATACCGCGCTCTCATACCGTAAAGGGATTCCGGGAATAAAGGAGTTGTTGGTAAAGAGAGACTTTTGAACTTCTGCACCTATGGTTCGAAAATTAATTATCAAGTGGGCTACGGGTTCTACTCTAGGGAAATCACCCAGATATTCCCATAGATTACGTAATCATTGTAGCGTGTATCAGGCTGAAATTTTGGCTATTAGAGATGTGACTGAGGGATAATAGTCCTGCAGAATTTGGGGCTAATGTATTCTCTAACAATCAGGCGGACTTTATAGCCGCCATCAATCAGTATTCCTGTATTCAACATCTGCCAAGGACTGCCGCAGGTCTCTTAACGAGATGGGTCAGCACCTTATGTGGTTGCCAGAGCGCAGGCTTATTCCGGAGAACAGAAGAACAGATGAGCTGGCCAGACTAGGGACTACCTTATTGGTTTCGCAAGAATTGTAGCGTGTTGGCATACCCCTAGCGATGTGGAATCGTAACCTCAAACAATGCTCCTCTATGCTGATGCAGGAGAGATGGTCGAGGAGTACAGATTGTGTACGCTCAAGATAAATCCTGCCCATAGTTGATATCAGGACATCATTTAAGCATGTGTCTTTAGCCAGCGCTAAGGTATCATTGCCTGATTAAGTTTTGACGGGACACTGTCTGATTGGTAGACATTCGGCGAGACTAAAAGTCAGGGCAAAGGACTTTGGTAGAAGCTGTAACGATGCAGAACAGGAAAAATCCACTAAACAACTTCTTTGCTCGTATCTAGCACTGGCTGGCAGGAGGATGGCAACTATGGGATCCTACCTACTCAGGGACCAGGGAGAATTATCTCATGTAGACGTGGCCGTCGCTGGTGCAATGGATAGTGTGCGCGGCTCTTGTCCAGGAGAACGTGGGCTCGATCCTTGCTCAAACCACCTTATATTAGTTTCGACGACGGTCATCTTGCATAGTGATTGCGACACTATCGAGTACTTAGCCATGAAAAAGCTTATCAAAATGTCATTCGGAACCGGTGTAAAACTATAAGTTCCAATCAGTGAATGTAAAACCAGAAAGCGCAAAGCTGACTGATTGTGAGAAGCTCTGCCTAATCTTCTTAATGGATGTAATAGGAAACCATTTTTATTAGACGTAGACAAGATCTTGAGCTTCTTGTGGCTTCTTGGGTGTCAGCAACATATTGCAGGGACCATGTATATGCTTACAAGCTTGTTTTTAGGAATTGCCGATCTGCTGCTTGTTTGTTTCAATGTTGTATATCACGTTTTTCTTGTAAGCAGTATTTAACAAACAAAGCCAAATTGGGGTCACAAAAACACATATTATTACCTATTAATCATTGTGTCTCCAACATGTAATATTGAGTAGCAAACACAATTTGTTTGCACACAAGTATACTATATTTCCGACAAGCTACGAACACATTAAATTTCCATAAACACAACAAAAAGACAGATTTTTCAAGGTGTGGAATCAGTGTTCCTGACCTCAACATCAGCCCAAAATTGCCGCAGATATCTTAACGAGATGACCCAGCTGTATGAACCTTCTGCCGCTAGCCAGGCCCAAGCTTTGAACGTGTGTTTCAGCTTTAACGTGGCACAGTCTGCTTGGTAGTCTTGAGGCGAGACTAAAGGACAGGGTAAATTATTTCTGTAAAAGCTGTAACGATAAAGAAGATGAAGAATCCACTGATTATATCCTCTGTACGTATCCAGCACTAGCCGACAGGAGGATGTCTACTATGGGATCCCACCTATTTAGGTTTCTGGGAGAATTAAATTAGATATGCGTCGACAAGATCTTGAGCTTCTTGGAGCAAACTAAATGGTTCTCCGGTGTTGTTGACTGTTAATCTCGTTAGCCCGTGGTATCACAATGAACTAGTAAGACGAAGTGAGTTGTTCATGGACTGCCACTAACACTTACTACACCTAATCTAACTGGCAAGGACCTTATAGGAAAATCCAGTTGTCTATAGAAATCGTCCTCATTAACTTCCTCATCAGGCTCAGTAGGTGGTAGGTGCATACACCTGTACCATAAAAATCCTGCGGAATTTCGATTTAAAACTCACAATGACGATACAATTAGATATAGCCTTGTATGGTATTAGAGCATTTCTAGCTTTAGGTGAAAGGACATATATTCCTTGCGTATCATTACCGGAGTATATATTACAAAGCAGTGACTAGATTGTCATTGTGCTTTGCCACTATTAAACCTGCATACCAGACCTAGGATGCCCACTAGGATTCATAAGATTCGTAGGTTTCCATAACCCGTTCAGCCTGCTTCAGTCTCGATTTTTCCGAGAGAGAGAGTTCTAACATTCCAGGTATCAATCATTTAACCGTTGTTTAAAGGCAAATTTTTTATGGAAGGGAGATGTTTTGTTTTGAATTTATTGACGCTTCTATAATGATTGTAATTTAAGACGAGTGATTCATCAGACGGGTTAAATCATGGTCATTAGTGGTACAAGATTCCAGCATAAAGACAAAGACACATAAGACAAGGCTAAGTGGGTATCCTGTGATCCATGAACGAAGAACCAATTTGATCACGAGGTAATTGATGCAAGGCACTCATCCAATGTAATGGACGCACGAGTGATCAGAGGAGCTAACAGCGATTCTGATCACTACCTGGTAGCAACAAAGGTTCGCACAAGATTAAGTAAAGCGAAAATCGTACGAAACCAGACGCAGAGGAAGCTGGACATCGGAAAGCTGCAATTACCAGAGGTAGCCACAGCATATTCAAGGAACTTCTGGCAACTTTTGGCTCAGAACCCTCCCCCTACCGATGACGATCCTGAAGCGCAGTTGAAACCCATTTCCGACTCTATAAAAACTGCCGCGACAGCCGTACTTGGTTTTGAAAACCCGCTTCGCAGCAAACCATGGTACCATGAAGAGTGTCGCATAGCAAATGATGAAATGATCGCTGCACGCATGGCAACGCTTCAGACAATTGCAACGCGAGCTGCGACTGAGTGCTATACGAAGAAAAGAAAGGAGGTAAATCGTCTCTTTAGGCATGAGAAACGGCAGTGGAGAAAGCGCGAGAGTGAGAAAATTGAGACATACAGAAGGAAGAACGAAGCCCGAAAATTCTACCAAAAACTTAAAAACGGAACTAATGGACATGGTTCAGGGCCCCCCTTCTATAAACACAAGGACGGAAATCTCGTCGCAGATGTGCACAGCATGTTGGGAATATGGAGAGAGCATTTCTCCACGCTACTAGTACCTGAGATATCCAATGACGATGGGACAATCGATCACAATATGGACGACGACGTCGATTGCCCTCCTCCTAACCAAGACGAGGTCAGAACAGCTATTGCCCGGCTTAAGAATAACAAAGCCGCACGAGCCGATGGATTACCGGCGGATCTGTTTAAGGCTGGCGGCGATGAGCTGATAAGGTGTATGCATCAGCTCATTAGCAAAATTTGGTTAGATGAATGCATGACTGGCGATTGGAGTCTCAGTGTGGAATAAGCCTTTTATCCATAGCATATAAGGTTCTATGAAGTATAATGTGCGAAAGACTAAAACCAATTATCGCTGACCTGATTGGACCATACCAGTGTGGCTTTAGGCCTGGAAAATCGACTGCTGACCAGATTTTCGCGCTACGCCAAATCCTGGAGAACACCCACGAATAACAAATCAACACCTATCATCTATTTGTCGATTATAAGGCGGCCTTATTTAGCCCGATACGGGAGTAACTCTACGAAGCAATGTCTGACCTTGGTATTCCTGCAAAACTCATACGCCTTTGCAGGATGACCTTGACGAACACCAAATCCGCAGTGAATGTTGGTAAGGATCTTACCGAACCTTTCGAAACTAAGCGATGTCTCAGGCAAGGCGATACCCTATCGTGCGATCTCTTTAAAATCGTAATGGAGATTATTGTGAGAAATTCCTGCAGTCAACATTCATAAAACCATCTTCCTGCATGCTGCTCGCGTATGCTGATGATATAGATATCATTGGACGCACAGTTAGAGAAGGTACTGCAGTTGTTTCGAGAATTGAGAAGGAGTCAGCAAAAGTGGGCTTGACAGGTAATGAGGACAAGGCAAAATTAATGGTTTCAGCAAACAGGCCCTCCACACGATTAGAACAAAAGCCTTGAGAACAAGCGGAGAATTGTGATTGCGTATATATGTTATTTTGGGCTAAGCAAGCACTTTAGAGATAAAGCCCTCTCTCGAGTAACAAAACTCCAGCTGTACCAGACTCTCATACAAGCTGTCTTGCTTTATGGTGCAGAATCCTGGGTCGTATCGTGAGCAGACGAAACATCTGTAGGAGTCTTCGAGAGAAAAGTGCTCCGAAAAATGTATGGCCCTGTAGTGCATAATGGCGAGTATTGGCGACGGATGAACCATGAGCGGTACGAGCTATATCCCAACATTGAGGTAGTTAAAGAAATCAAAATAATGCGATTTCGCTGGCTAGGCCATGTCAGTAGAATGGAAGAAAACGAACCAGCATGAAGGATTTTCGAATCCGAATTCGAAGGAAGACGACATAAAGGAAGGCCAGAACTGCGCTGGAGGGATCAAGTTGACGAATCGCTGCGTACACTGGACCTTGCGAACACTGGGCCAACTGGAGAGATATGGCAAGAGATCGAACTGTTTGGCGAACTGTGATCTTCGTTTTGTAAGGTCCCTGACTGCCTGGGGTTGTTCGTGACCGGATAACTAAGTAAATAAGATTCATCAGACCACCGATTCATTAGATTCCGTTACTTGTGCTGGGTCTGCCAACAACCTCTAGCCGGACATATAAGTTGAGTTAGAGCAACTATTTTGAGTGTTGTGGTTGCTTTATTGCCTAATATGCATCGGTGTTGCCATGATATTCAAGGTTGCTCAACCCAGTGCTCAGCAAGGAAATCCAATTGAAAGAGTTTAGGTTTTCTTGGGACTACTTTAAACGCTCAATATTCCTATCTACTGACTTAAGTGTACACCCAGAATTGGGACATGAGACGAAGTACCAATCCTTTGACTTCTCTTTAATCAACCTAACTTCATAACATAGGGCCCTCATGAGTTTGAATGCCTATAGTGCATATAACGGGTCCGCCAAATAATTTTTTTTTGAAAATGCTATAAAAAAAACTGCTGAATATTTTCTCAAATTTCTTTTTTTATTAGAAAGTACAATCCTTCCGGTTAATAATGGAAAATAATTTCATTCAAATGGCTGCCTCGGCTGGCCATGCAGTAGCCTACACGATCGGTCCAATTTGTAAGCACATTATCGATTGTGTGCAGCTGTATTTCACCAATGGCTTCACGAACATTGTCCTTTATCTTTGAGGGCACCCCACAAATAATAGTCCAACGGTGTAAAATCGCAGCTCCGAGGTGGCCAAACGACATCAGCTCTGCGGCTGATAATGCGATCTTGAAAAACAGGGCGCAAAACATCGAGTGTAGCTTCGGCTGTGTGGCACGTAGCGTCGTCCTGTTAAAATCAAATGTTGCCAATATCCTCCTCTTCAATTTTTGTGAACAAAAATTCGTTCAACATGGCCCGATAACGATCGCCATTGACTGTAACGGCCACTCTTTGCTCATTTTCGAAGAAAAATGGCCCAATTATGCCTCTGGACCAAAATCCGCACCAAACAGTGACTCGTTTTGGGTGCATCGGCTTTTCAATGTATGCGTGCGGGTTTTCTGTGCCCCAAATGCGACAAATTTGCTTGGTTACATACCCGCCAAGATCAAAATGAGCTTCATCTGAAAAGATGCATTTTTTTGGCAAAATCGGTATCTTCTGTAAGTCGATCGTAGGCCCATTTTCCCCATATTTCCCACCGTTGTTCAAGCGCATACACAACCGTATTCGTTCAGCGGAAGGATACAACTAATTATCTGTCAAATCAGACATGACCTAAGTGATACCATTCACGAAATAAGCACTAGATGAAAAAAAAAGTTAGGTGGCGGACCCTTTAGATGCCCTGGGCAACCTATTTTTAAATCTATTTATTTTTATGATTTATAATGATGTGACATTCCACTGTGGCCTCGCATGTTTGTAGTACATTTGTGGTTCGAGGGGGGTTGTTGTTTGCTTAATGATTTCCCGTTATGTTTGCTTGTTTTTGGGGGCATGAAATCGATTATGAGTAGACTCTGTAATCTTGTCGTGTTTTTCCACTCTTTTGTCCTTTAAATTACACCATAAACATTCATTATTGAGTATTTAGTATTTGCAAATACATAAATGAATTAAATAAATAAATACGACATAAATTCTAATTGGTTATTTCAGTTTCAGTGGCACATTGTATGTGTATGTGGCATGTCCTGCTTGTATGGCCATATATGTGCTTGTATGTGTGGATATATACCCATACATACTCATAAGTTTATGAGTAAGTAAATGCATTTAAATGTGGCATCATTCGATGAAACTGAAATTTCACTTCATTTCCAGTGTTGAATGCGTTGCCTCCTTTCGCAATAAAAATTCACTGAAATTCAAATGTATCCTTTTTGGCTGGCTCTAGGGGGTTTTGTTGTTATTTCATATTACCAACACACACACACACACACACGCATACACATGCCCATTTGCCACACGGTCCAGTATTCGAAACAAACACTCGGCATTGAGTGGGCAAAAGCTTTGAGTGGCGACTAAAAATATTGGGAAATTTTCGAGTTAAAGAGAATACAGAGAGTTCGGCGCGTGAGTATATCAGCGCCAACCTCGTTTATTTCATACTATATCCTTAGAACAAGCCAGTTGCTGGCAAACAGCCTGCCAGAGATGTTGTGGTGCTGGAAAATGTCGTTGTCCTTTTACAGAATCCTTTGAGAACAAGTGTCGTGAAATTGAACTCTCGCCGGAAATCGAATGAGTCCACCAGCTTGGCATTGGGATGCGTTCATGTTGGTGTTTGTTAGTTGCAGTTCTGTGCTGTTTTATTTCGAAGCACCAAATCGCATATTAATTTGTACAAAATGCCTCGTTTGCCGTTTTCCTCTGGATTGTCATCATTGTTAAGCTGTACAATGTTTGTATTTGCGTTTGCACTTGTGTGCGTTTAGTGCATTTGTGCACTGATTTTATGTGGAGTGAAACAACAGTCTTTGATCCTTTCATAGAAATGCACCGGAGCGAGAACTGATTCTTATCGATATCTCTAACTCTAATGCTAAATGGATGGCTTTGAAGCAAAATGTGTTATATCCGTCAAATTAAATTTTCAGAGATAGAGTTTGACTTCGTTTCTAAAATTCCATGTAAGCAGAATATTTAAAGTAACAGGAGCATTAAACTTACACTGGGTCCTTGTTGTTAGGTGCCATTTGTTAAGTGTAATGGAATACAAGAAGAAGCGCTTCGGGTAAAGCCTAAGTGAGCATACATTTCCGGGTTTTACTCATAATTGGAGGACAGTTGTCAGATTTGACTCCAAAGCCATTTGCATATGACAGACATTGAATGTATAATATGTCCTTACAACAATAGCCAGTTGTTAAGTGGAATTTCAGAAAGTGGTGTTCGGGTGAATCGTATTTTTAAATCAAACATTTCAGCACGCTGAAAAATCAGTCTTCTTTTGTTGTTTGGATGCAAATATAACGTGTTTGTAGCTTGTCGCAAATATAGTATACTTGTGTCCAAATACATTGTGTTTGCTTTACAATATTATACGTTGGAGCCATAATGGTTAATAGGTTATAATAAATGTTTTTGTGACCCAAGTATGTTTTTGTTTTTTGGGAAGTGCTGAAAACTAGTTAAAACGTGGCACACAACATAGAAACAAAAAAGAAGCAGATCTTCAATTTATGAAATCAATGCTTACAAACATTTACATGGTTCCTGTAATATGGTTCTGGGGCAGATATTTTTCAGCGTAAAGTTTTACTTGGAGAAGAGATACCAGATTTGCCTTCCCAGCCATCCACATATGACAGACATGAAACGTACAATAGCTTCTTCTAATCTTGGGTAAGTTAAGTGGAATAGCGGGAAGTGGTCTTCGGGTTTGGATGCAAATATAACGTGTTTGTAGCTGGTCGCAAATACAGTATACTTGTGTCCAAACACATTGTATTTGCTTATCAATATTACATGTTGGAGACCCAATGGTTAATAGGTTATAAGATTTGTTTTGTGTTCAAAATGAGGCTTTGTTTGTTGAAAACTGCTGGAAACAAAAACGTGGCAGACAACAAAGAAGCAGACGTTCAATTTATGAAATCAATGCTTACAAACATTTACATGGTTCCTGTAATATGGTTCTGGGGCAGATATTTTTCAACGTGAAGTTTTACTTGGAGAAGAGATACCAGATTTGCCTTCCCAGCCATCAACATAAGACAGACGTGAAACATACAATAGCTCCTTATCATCTTGGGTAAGTTAAGCAGGAGGTGGTCTTCGGGTAAAGCCTAAGTGGTCTTACATTTTCAGCACGCTGAAAAATCAGTCTTCTTTTATTGTTTGGATGCAAATATAACATGTTTGTAACTTGTCGCAAATATAGTATACTTGTGTCCAAACACATTGTGTTTGCTTTTCAATATAACATGTTGGAGACACAATAGTTAGTAGGTTATAATATTTGTTGTTGTGGTCCAAATGTGTCTTTGTTTGTTGAAAACAAAAACATGCAAAGAAACAAAAAAGAAGCAGATTTTCAATTTTTGAAATCAATGCTTGCAAACATATACGTTGTTGTTATATGTTTCTGTGGCAGATATTTTTCAGCTTGAGGTTATAATTGGAGAGGAGATACCAGATTTGCCTTCCCAGTCATCAACATAAGGTGATGGTTTCCCATTACATCCCATGAAGGGATTGCGGAGATACATATATATATATGCGCTTTATACATTTATACTCACTGATAGGGACCTACAGTTTTACACTGGTTCCGAACGGTATTTTCAGAAGCTTTTTCATGGCTATGTACTGAAAGTGTCGCCGTCACTAAGCGACCGTCGTCGAAAGAAATATAAGGCGGTCAGAGCAGTGATCGAACCCTCGATGTCATGTACAAGAGCCGCTCACACTACCATTGCACCACCAACATAAGACATACATTAAATTCACCATAGTACCTTATAATCATGGGTAATTGTTAAGACGTGGTCGTCGGTGGTGCAATGGTTTGTGTGCGCACTTCTTGTACATGAGATCGTGGGTTCGATCCCACCATCTCAGACCACCTTACATTTCTTTCTACGGCGGTCACCTCGCATAGTGACGGCGACACTATCGAGTATTTAGCCATGAAAAAGCTTCTCAAGATTCCGTTCAAAATCGGTGTAAAACTGTAGATCCCACTCAGTGTGTATAAAACTGGAAAGCGCACAGTTCACTGGTTGTGAGAAGCTCTGACCATTGCCTTCATGGGACATAATGGGAAACCAATTATTTATTTCTAATTGTTATGAGGAATAGAAACTGGTCTTCGGCTAAATTCTGTGTGAATGTACATTTTTGAGTTATAATTGAAATGGAGATAATAGATTTGGCTTCCCAGACACCCAAGTATAACAGACTTTATATGTACAATATTTCCGTCCTTATAAGCGTGGGTATTTGTAAGTTGAGTAGAAGAATGTGGTCTTCGGGTAAAGCCAATGTGAGCATACTTTTCTGCAATATAATTGGAGAGGGGACACCCGATTTTGCTTCCCAGCCATCAACAGATGACAGTAATTAAATGTACAAGAAGTCCTTATAGTCATGGGTAATTTTTAAGTGGAATAGAAACTGGTCTTTGGCTAAACCTTAAGTGAACATAAATTTGCGGGTTATAATTGAAATGGAGATACCAGGTTTTGCTTCCAAGCCGTCCACATAAGACAGACATTAAATGGGCAATTGTACTTTATTATCATGGGTATATGTTAAGAGGAACAGAAGGTGTTGATCGTCGGCTAAACACTATGTGAACATAAATTTTTGGACTATAATTGGAAAAGAGATATGAGGTTTTACTTCCACACGATACAACTATAGCAGACTTAAAATGCAAAATGTAGTTGAATAGGAGAAGGTGGTCTTCGGCTAAAGCCTTTTGGGAGCATACACTTTTGCACTATAATTGAAATGGAGATACCAGGTTTTGCTCCCTAGCCATCCTAACATAACAGACCTTAAGCACACAGTATATCCTTCTAATCATGAGTATCCAAGGCCTTCGACAGAGTTTGGCATGAGGCACTCTTGTCGAAGCTGGCTGCTTTTGGTGTTGGTGATAATTTCACTCGATTTATATCGAGTTTTCTCAGAGATCGCACTATAAGAGTTGTTATAGATGGCATCTCTTCCGATGAACATAAATTAACGGCAGGGGTACCACAGGGCTCTGTTCTCTCTCCTTCGCTTTTTCTTATTTTCATTGACGATCTCCTGGGTCGGACTGTGAACCAAATCTACTCTTTTGCGGATGACAGTAATCTCTGTCATTCATATTCATTCGACCACAGGCCAAATCTTCAGGAAATTAGTGATAAACGTCAATTAACGAATGAAACACTCAACCGCGATCTCGAGGCCATTGTTGAGTGGGGTCGATTGAATAGAGTAAGTTTTAATGCGGGGAAGACCCAGTGCTGTCTGCTTTCGCACAAGCGGACAGCTGACCCAGTCGTATCGTCATTATCTATGGATGGTGTGGATATTGAGGAATCAGACGCTCTTGATGTTCTGGGCATGAAAATACAATGTGATGCTCGCTGGGCAAAACATGTGTTTGAAGTGTCGAAAGATGCATCGAAGTGCCCAGGCTTTTTAAAGCGGTGCAAGAAGTACTTCACTCCATCTGATCTCCTTAATATCTACACCACCTACATCAGGCCGCGAATGGAATATAACTCCCATATATGGGCAGGTGCTCCAAAGTCATCTTTGGAGTTGCTGGACCGTGTACAAAGGAGAGCAAAGGTGTTGATAGGGGACAGTAAGGTGTCCAGCTCTATTGCCTCCCTTGAGCATTGGCGTAATGTGGGGTGCGTGACACTGTTCTATCGGTATTTTCACGGTGCGTGTTCCTCGGACATCCGTCAACTTATACCAGATGTGAGGACATTTGGCAGAAGTACGCGGCTTTCAAGGAACTCCCATCCGTTTACTATCTATTGGCCAGTCGATCGTACAACACACTACAGAGAAAATTCGTTCTTCAGTCGTACGGTCCGTATGTGGAATAAACTTCCCGCAAGTGTATTTCCCGCCAATTGTGACATACAGCGATTCAAGGCAAATGCAAATAAGCACTACTCCCTCTTTCCACCCTCCTCTACCTAAATTTCCGTCGCCAGCACAATGCAGGGGGCATCCCCTAAGTGCTGGTCTTAAAAAAAAAAAAAAAAAAAAAATTTGGCAGGAGGTGGTCTTCGGCTTAAGTCTATGGGAACATAAAATTTCGGACTATAATTGATATGGAAATATCAGGTTTTGCTCCACACGATCACAGATACAGACTTAAAATGTACAATAGGTCCTTTTAATCATTGGTATTTTTTCAAGCTGAATAGGAGATGGTGGTCTCTGGTTAAAGCCTTTTGTGATCACTTTTTTGGACTAAAATCGAAATGGAGATACCAAGTTTTGCTCCCTAGCCATCCTCACATGACAGACATTAAATGCACAATAGTTTCTTCTAGTAGTGTGTATTTAGTAAGTGGGGCAGAAAGTGGTCTTCGGCTTAAGTCTATGTGAACATATATTTTCGGACTATACTTGACATGGAGATACCAGATTTGGCTGTTCAATAGATCCGTCTAAATATAATGAGTATTTGTTATACTAAATACAAGAAGGTGGCTAATGCCTCTGAAGCATAAATATTTGGACTATAATTGAATTGGAGATATCAGGTTTTGCTTTCAAACGATCCAAATATAACAGACTTTAAATATACATTAGGTCTTTATAATCAGTGGTAATTGGTAAGTTGATTACAAGAAATTGGTCTAAAATCCTTTGTAAGCATACAATTTTGGGCTGTAACCGAAAGGGAGATAAATATAACGTGGTTTAAATGTACAATCGGTCCTTATAAACATTGGTATTTGTTAAGTTGAATAGAAGAAGGTGGTCTTCGGCTAAAGCCATTGTAAGCACACATTTTTGGAGATATTTTTTTGGGATAATTGAAGTGGAGATACCAGGTTTTGCTCCCTAACATGACATACATTAAATGCACAATAATTCGTTATAGTCTGTATCTATTTGTTAAAAGTAACTGAAAGTGGTGGTCTCCCGGAAAGCCTATGTGTAACTAGATTTTCGGGTTATAATTGAAGTTGAAGATATCAGGTTTTGCTTCCAAGCCAACCACATGTGCCTCTCGTTCCGTGTGTTATATTGATGCAGCGAGGAGTGGCAGGAGTTGAGTTTATATTTACACCAAACAATTTTAGGAATTTGCTGGAACTCCAACAAAACGTGTTGTATACTTAGGCCAAGGCAAGAACCTGGTACATCACTCCTCCAAAGAGACATCTGAGAATTTCACAGGAAAAGCCAACAGACAATGAAATACTGGAACTCAAAGCAAACAAATGGACACCATAGATAATGAAGGGAAAAAGAAGCATTGAATGCAGCAGTGAATGGATAACGAAGGAAAGCCATCCCCATTCTTACTCGGTGGCCTGAAGTCCTTAATTTTATATTTACGAGTGAACCCCAAGGTTCAGGTCCTGGCCCAACGAAGCAGCTTCCCAAAGGGAATTTGTATAAGGTCAGACAACGTTGATAGGAATTTCCCGTCTATCATGATAACCCCATCGTCCGCATATGCGACAATTTTTATATCATCTTCATCGAAGGAATTGAGTACTCCGGTCATCACAAGGATCTATAGAGTGGGAACAAAACTCTCACCTGTTGTGTTACCCTAGTAGCTATCCTCCTCACGCAACTTCCACCAAGTTCTAAGTTGACAACGCAATTTTTCAGCAAGCAATCCACCTAATCCACTGGCGGTCGTGATACATTAATGCTCGCCAAAGAGATCCTTTCCGCGCACGACGTCGCGTTGTTAAAGGCCCATTCTATATCCATGAAGGCAGCTAAAGTGAAGTCACCTGATCCCAGATTGCACACGAAGGCAGCTATAATGAAGTCATCTAATCTCAGATTGCACTTTGTAAAGTCCACGACCTCATGAAGACCCCTCTCAACCGATATCCCTGTCATGTACGCGTGTTGAGAAGTGCTCAAAGTGTGAGGGTTTAAAGATGTCCTTATGAACAAGTCCCTCAATCTTTTCAAAATATTCAACAGAAAGGGTGAGAGTCGTATTGCTCTGTAACCCTTCAGGAAGGCATGAACGGTCTTATCCGCCCTGGGTATTAAAAATAATCTTAACCTCCCTCCATTTATCCGGAACGAAATCGATTGCAACAACCGAAATTATGTTACACTCGTTTGTAATTGAAATAGAAGATATCAGGTTTCGCTTCCAAGCCAACCACATATGTCTCTCGTTCCGTGTGTTATATTGATGCAGCGAGGAGTGGCAGGAGTTGAGTTTATATTTACACCAAACAATTTTAGGAATTTGCTGGAACTCCAACAAAACGTGTTGTGTACTTAGGCCAAGGCAAGAACCTGGTACATCACTCCTCCAAAGAGGCGGCCAAACATCTGAGGATTTCACAGGAAAAGCCAACAGACAATGAAATACTGGAACTCAAAGCAAACAAATGGACACCAAAAAAAAAAAATTTAAGGAAAAAAGAATCATTGAATGCAGCAGTGCTTGGATAACGAAAGAAAGCATCCGAGCACTCTTGGCAACACTAGTTTTTGGGTTGTGCCAACATTGGCCACAATCCGAAGAGTAGTTAACTTTAAGGCTCGTTGCACAGGCCTAAAGGTGGTTTGCAGGGGGGAGTGGTTGGGGGAGAGGTACACCCAGGGGAGGCAAGTGAAGCAACAAAGTAAACAAAAGTACAAAAATTACACAACAATTCATAGGGGTTTACTGTACAGTCAGTGGCTGTTTGCTGTGAAAGCCTTTGCCGGCCAGCCGGCTGTATCCTTCATCCCAGCCGCCGTCCTCTTTGAGGCAGTAGTTAGCGAGTGGCATGCAACGTTTGCATTCATTCACACCTTATCTTGGCCGGTATGCCAAAAAATTTATATTTGCTGTCGGAATTTTGCCTCCTCTCAAATATGTTTGTATTTGCCTCGATGCTTTTGAATCGAAGGCACGCAGCAATTCATAGGAGTCACTGTGTTGCTGTCGGTCCAGATAAGATTCAGTCGGCATAATTAATAGATCCATTGGATTGTGCCAATCACCACCGTTATCAGAGTCAACGTTTCAAATAGTCGACTTACACATACATTCATAAACACAAACACAAACACAAATACAATCACAATCATATAACGAAATCATCTTAAGCTTTACAAGATGCTAGTTTATGTTTATATTTTGCTTTCACTTGAAGCCCTCTCGATAATCTGCCCTCGACTGAGGCAGGAGGCAGGCAGGCAAGCATTCACGCTATCCATCCTGGTGCTGCCTGTATTTGAGTCGTCCTTCGAGTCATACGATTAAAGAAATGTAAAGTTATTTGCGCAAAACAAAGAACAAAATAGAAAGTCAACAGAACGTAGAAATTCCATAAGAATAAACAAAAGGAAATTCTGGCAAAGCTCTACAATGACTGTTATATGAACTTAAATGGTTTTTTAATCTTAAAATAGGACTCTGCAGTATGAAGCCGTATTTACATGCGTCGTTACGAGGGATGGTTGTGAATTTAAATATTTAAATACGCGATGATTAAAGAAATATAGACGTAAGTTTATGTTGAACGGAGGTATAGAGGTTGTAATGGTGCGTAGGCATCTACATGATGAAAATGGCATACATACATACATTTAATAAAAAAATCATATATATTCTCCCACACACATTCTGCAGGAACCAGGTATATATGTACATGTTTGTAACACACTCCAAATATTCATATATTTGCATATTTTATCGCAAACATCCATATACTTACGTCGAAGCATTCATGTGTTTCCTCCAAAACAAACTAATGATGACTGAATGCATAAAACTAAAACGCAGCAGATCAGACAATATTTATGAATATTATATAGGAATGAATATGAATATTATAGGAATATTTATGAATCACTGATTGAAAGAATAATGGAATATGACTGTACATAGGTTGAGAACAATCTCGAGAGAACAACGACGAACAACTCTCAGCAGAGCATAGCGACGAACAACTCTCGACAGAGCATAGCGTCAAAATAAAAATGAAGCAAACGATACCCCAAACACAGCAGTATTTGTATCACAATCAATGTTGTATTTGCATCACAAATATATATATTATAACGTATTAATCATTGTGTCTCAAACGTGTAATGTTGAATAGCAAACACAATGTTTGAAAAATTTGTTTTTTTCTTGTTTGGACAAAAGTATATTATGTTCGGGACAAGCTCTAAACACACGCGGCACTTGCATCCAAACATGAAAACATACAGATTTGTCTGAGTATATTTCTTCCGAATAAAGACGAGGATCATTTTTGGCTTAACTGGCTTCTTAATAACAAAAATTGCCACATATAAAGTGAGACCAATTTGCAACATACCCTACAGACTTCATTTTGTACAGTAAATTTAACCGTTTGGTGCCGTTTTCACGCTGGTGGCTTCATCGAACCCTATTTCCTCAAAAATTAAGCCGGTGATCGTGTTACTGTCAATGGAGATCGTTACCGCACCATGATCAATGATTTTTTGTTTGAAAATATGGATGACATTGATCCCGGCGAGATGTGGTTTTATCAGGATGGCGCGATGGCGCTACGTGTCAGACGGCGACCACAACCATCGATTTATTGAAAAAATTACATGAGGTATCAGGGGACACCCGGTTGGAATGAAGTGGTTTCAACAGGATGGCGCGATGGCGCTACGTGTCATACGGCGACCACTACCACCGATTTATTGAAAAAATTACATGACGTGTCAGGGGACATCCGGTTCGAATGAAGTTCCTTTCGCTATATATTATATACTAGTTAGGTCCAACACGCCTAAGGCGCCCGTTGAGAAATACGATCTTTTAAATGGATCTTTAAGAAAATATACTTTTTGTAAAAGATTAACCTTTTTAAGAAAATTTTATTTCTAGAATGTATTTTTTTTAAAACAAAAGTGTATTTGTAGGTCCTTTTTGTAAGAATATGTATTATATTTTCCTGGAAAGGTAATTTTTTAAAGAGAGGTATTTCTTTTATTAAAAGCTAATCTTTTTTTTAAGAAAATGTACTGTTTTTTACTTACTGAAAGACAAAGCTATAAGGGTACGATTTTTTTTTACAAAGAAGTAATTTTTTAAAGAACAGGTACTTTTTAAGGAACAGGTACTCTTTTTAGTACTTTTTTTTAAGAAAATGTATTTATTTTCGGAAAGGCTACTTATCTCAAGAAAAGGTACTATTTTATTTTTAAGAAAAGGAATTATTTTAAGAAAATGTATTTTTTTAAAAGAAGATATTTTTCTGAAGAAAAGCTTTTTTTTAAGAAATGGGAAGTTTCTTTAGGATTGGTCCTTTTTTCAAGAATAGGTATATTTTTCAGAGTAGGTACTTATCTCAAGAAAAGTTATTTTGTTTCTCAAAAAATTTACTCTTTAAATAAAGTGAGGTTTTTGTAGAAAAGGCAATTTGTTGTAAGAAATTTTACTTTTTTAAGAAAAGGTACTTATTTAAAAAAAAAAACTTTTTTTAAGAAAAGGTACTTTTTGTAGGAAAATTTCGTTTTTTTAAGCAACGGTACTTCTTTAAGATAAGGTATTTTTTTAAGGAAGGATACTTTGTTTAAAATGTGAATAGGTATTTTTCTTGAAAAAATTTACCTTTTTAAGAAAAGGCACTTATTTAAGAATGTTTTTTTTTTAAATTTCTTTCACTTTGTGTTTCCTAAATATACTTTTTATTGGGCTCAAAACTACAATATATACTAAATATTGGTTACAGGCTCCACCTAGAAAACTTCCCATCACCAAGAAATTTCCCAACATATGTTAGTCTAGACAGAAACCAAAAGTACCCAATTTTGTTGATAATACTGGGTTGTAGTATAATAGTGTTGGTTGGTTGGTTGGTTGGTAGAAAAGGCTGCAAGACAGCACGCTGTCTAGCACTCTTAGGCTAAACAAGCCCATTGTGATACCTGCAGTTTCCTCTATAGCAACTATTGACTAGTCGTCTAGCCAATTTGCCCTTTCAATGAATTTGCCTACAAGACCTACAGGAATATCCTGTAGGGCTACGGTGCTAACTAAATGTGTTCCGAATATCCTACTACTCAGTCGTGCCAGAGCAGGGCAATCCAAGAGAAGGTGTTTCGTTGTTTCCTCGTCCTCTTCCATGCAGCATCTACAGAGAGTGGAGTTTCTATGTCACAATCTTAGGGCGTGTTTTTCTACAAGACAATGTCGCGTAAGTGTTCCTATCATTGTGGGTAACCTGCCTCTCGCCAAGTTAAGTAGTTGCCTAGTCCTCTTCCTGTCCACCTGTGGCCAGAGGACCTTGGCTTGTTTGCAAGTTGAAGTAAGTCTCCACTTGTCCTTGAACATATTATCGGCCCACTACCTGATATGCGAACGGCAGGTAGAGATTGGCATACTAACACCTTCTTTTGCCGGAAGAACCTGTGCCGTAGTACCCTGTCTAGCTAACGCATCAGCTACGCAATTGCCTGGAATGTCGCTGTGTCTCGGTACCCAGATGAGCCTGATGTCAAAATACTCTGACATCACCCTAAGTGATGAGTGGCATTCTTTCACCGTCAGGGACGTAGAAAACAGTGCTTCCACGGATTTTATGGCAGCCTGGCTGTCTGTGTCGATACATATTCTCCGGAGGGTTGTGACACTACTTTGCAGTAAATCAGCAACCTCCAGTATGGCGGTAATTTCCGTCTGAAATACACTACAGTGATCAGGCAGCTTGAAGGAGATATTTACATTTGGGTTCGGTGAATGGACCCCATAGCCTACTTGCTCGTCCAACTTTGATCCATCCGTGAAGAATCTGATACTACTGGTATCCCCTTCCAGTGACTTTTCCCAGGTATTCCTGTTCGGAATAGTAGTCCTTAGATTTGTCGCTGGTAGAAGGTAGGGGATACAGTAGTCCGTTTTGCGGGAATAGAGTTGATCCGGTGTAGTAATTCAGCGTGTCCAGAATTCCCCGATATCAAACCGCCACAATCCCTGATTCTCACCAGGGATGTAGCCGCTGTCGAGTGTTAATAGTGTTAAAAACAAGTTGTTTAATTTTTTTTCATTTAGCCCCCGTCCCGCAACGATAAGTTGATTTCGAGAAATGTACCCGTTTCGTTTGGGGCTACTTGAAGACCCTGGTTTATGCGGATAAACCAGTAACAATTGACTTCTTGGAGGACACACTTGTTCGTGTTCTGCATGAAATACGGCCAGCAATGCTTGAAAAATTTACCCAAAAATTGGAGGTCCAGAATGCGCTTCGTCATGATCTGCCCTGGTGGCCATATACAATTTTCAAATGTTGATGTCATGTATTGTTCTCTCGTGTAAAAATTGTTTGATTAAAATTGAATTTTTTGTGTTATTCTTTTCTTTCTATCGAACTTAAAAAACACCCTTTTGAAGTTTGCAAGCATTTTTCTCAGAATTGAAGATCTGCTGCTTTTTTGTTTATTTATTTTCTGTCACATTTTTGTGTTCAACAGTTTTCAACAAACAAAGCTACATTTGGGTGACAAAAGTATATATTATAACCTATTACTCATTGTATCTCCGACAGGTAGTATTGAATATTAAACACAATGTGTTTGGATGCAAGTGTAATATATTTGCGGTCAACTACAGATAAGTTATATTTGCATACAAACAATAAAAATGACAGATTTCTCAGAATGTATTAAATTCAATCTGGAATTTAATTTAGCGGCGATTCATTGGTTTTCGTTGATATATAATTATCTCTAAAACTTCCAAATACTTTATGAGTGTAATGCTGGTTGAATCTGGACACTTACTTTTCACGCAGCCCTCGTCTGGTTCCTTCATATTTTAAAGCAAATTATGACTGTTTTCACTACCCAGCAACATCCCAGATATTCAACAGTTCAGGGGCTGGATTAGTGTTGGAATTGTTGCCATGAAGAAGCCACGTCAGTTGTTTTGACTTCTTCATTCAATTCGGCTTAACAATTCCACATTATGCCGTGAGTTATGGCTTCAGAAATCAGCTTCAGGGGTAGGTGTATATTTCGATTGCCTCGCAGGATATATGCAGGCATCGTGGAATTTTATCATTGCCAGGTAGCACAGGATTTAAATACTCGTAATAACAAGATTCTAATTTGTAGCAAATTTAAGATTTTCCCATAGTTACGACACAGTTGGAATGAATACTCTTGCAAATTCGCCCGGACGTATTTCTCTTTCTTGAGTCTAGACTGGTGCTAATGTCGCGTGAGATAAGACCAATTTGCACATGAATGCCATCCTTGAGCTATGCAAACGTCAGGAGGCATTATTAAGTTGTCGGAATGACAAATGTTTACGCTCATCTCTTGATGGAATGATGTTGACGAGAACGCGTGTAGGGGCTGTGATGAGAGGGAGGCCCTTGCTGCGGTGGAAGCCTTTCATGTGTGTGGCCAACTTTGATGAGAGAGAAGCCACTTTAATGCTTCTAGATTAGCGTCGCTAATTCAGGATTTGAGTGAAAACAAAAAGCAACATAAAACGTTTGTCTTTTGTTCCTAGTTAATACAACTCAGGCATCGCATTGCGTTTGACAGAGATCAAAGCGAAAGCTTTAGTGTTTTAACGTTTTGTTGTTTAAATAACACTTAAGTGGTGTTTCGTGTAAACAAATAAACAAACCACACACACACACAACCACACAGAGAGATGGGAGAGCGGCACTTCGCGGAAAAGGGGCAGTTAATAAATGTATGTACTTACACCGGGCTGAACAACCGCGCTACGGTTCAGCTATGCCACCAAGGGCTCCTGATGATGAAGATCGGTTGGGTTTCTTTGCATATGTGTTTGTGTGTATGAGGGGGTTGTGGGTGAGTATTTAAGGGTTGCGTCCACGTAACACCAGTGAATAAACCATAATACGTTTTAGCCTGCGGGTAAGGCGTCTATTTATGTGATGGCGTTTAGCATTTCGATGTGTATACAATTTCATTCACTTCCATGGGTATGCACGCTGGTATGGTAGGGTGTGCTTTAATTTGGTCGTTACGAAAATTGTTAACGTTTACCTTGAATTTATTTACATACTTTCATAGAACTATTTGTTAGGACTGAGGTTGTGACAACCAAAAATTCAGTTGTGGCAACTGAAATTCGTTTGCCATCAACGAATTGAGGTTGACACCAAAGAATTTGGTCGCTGCAATAGAAGTTTGGTTGGATGACACCTTTTTCGTAATTAATACTGTTGTAAAACTCAGGCTACGCCAAAAGAATTCATCAATATTTCGGTTCATTGAAATGTAATCTCTTCTGTTTCGATTGCAGCAGGCGAATTTCCGGTGAATTCTATTATACAGAGTGGTTCAAATGAGGGTTAATTTTTTAAGCGCGATAGATATTGAAATTGTAAAAAATACCACAACAAATAAACTTTTAATCAAAAAAATTGCATTATTCGATGGATCAATATATGAAATTAACATTTGATATTGATTTCGGTGGGCGCCGCTGACGTGCATGCAAACAAGGGTTCGATCCTTGCTCTGACCATCTTACATTTCCTTCGACGACGGCCACCTAGCTTAGTGATGGCAACACTATCGAGTATTTAGCCATAAAAGAGCTTCTACAAACACCGTTCAGAACCAGAGTAAAACTGTAGGTCCCAATTAGTAGGTATAAAACTAGAAAGCGCACAGCTCACAGAAGCTTTCCCCAATCCATTCATGGGATGTAATGGGAAACGGTTTTGGATATACGAGGGCGGATCAATAAGTCCGTGATTTTTCGAGGTCCTTAAAATATACATTTGTTTGATCAATAATTTCATCGTTCTTTCCACCGAGCCATTTCTTTAGGTTTGGTAATAGGAAATAGTCACTGGGGGTTCAATCCGGAGAATATGGCGGATGAGGTAACAATTTGTAGCCCAATTAAACAACTCCAAACAATCCTTTGAAGTTGTCACACGTTTAGGTTTATTGTCTATTGCGAGCAAACGCGGCGCCCACATTGCAGACAGCTTTCTTAAACCCAACTGATCATTTAAAATCGAAACTACACTACCATATTAAATGCCTATGGCATCAAGAATCTCACGCACTTTTACTCTTTGATCGGTCCACATCATATCGTGGATTTTTTCGATATTTTCGGGTGTATTGACCTCAATTGGCTGTCCACAACGTCCAGCGTCATTTGTACTTGTGCGGCCACATCGAAAGTCAGTAAACCACTTTTTTTTCCCATTGAAATCGAAGGTGCAGACTCGCCATAGTATTTATCAAGCTTTTCCTTGGTTTGATTGACTGTTTTTTTTAATGTTTAATGAGAACTCGAAATTCACTTTTTTCCATTTTTAAAAAAAATGCACGAGGTTGTATGTTTTGAACAGCTGTTAAACGCAAAGTAAATGACGGAACTTTCTCAAAATTGGACAGTAGTCTATTAACAGGTGGTACTTGATGGGAGCAGTGTTGAATTTCATATAACTACGAGGGAAGTTTGTAAAATCACGGACTTATTGATCCGCTTTAGTACCCCAATTGAATATTTTGTATTTATTTCGAAAATACTGAAAATTATATGCACCCTAATGTTAATGTACATGTGTCCAAGTTTATACATAAACACAGGGATTGTTTGAATGTGTTGCAAATGTGTGTCCTGGTGCAAATACGTGTGTTTGCTTTGTTCGCCTTTCAAAGCAAACACTTGCCAAACTCGACAATTGGTTTAGTTATCTGCTTGAACCAGCCTTTAGCTTGTTGCGAGGTATAAATTCCGATGCCACACCCACCTTCACCCTTCCCCCCCCCCCCCCCCCCCCACTGAACTAATACACCTACATGCATAAACGCAAGTCTATGCAACAAAAAAAAAAAGACAAACACATGCACACATTCACATCTGGCTACAAATTTGACAATGCTTAGCATACACAGAGCATGCAAATGTATCCCGTTGTAAATGGGAGAGACATCGCGCCTGGACCCCTTTTCCCCTACCATGCTCAAATAATATACGATCCCCTGGATTGTTGACCCAGTTTATAGCGCGTTGTTAGCCTAATTAAAACAATGTTGGTAAAGAGCATTAACATTTGCTTTCTTATTTCTTGGGAAACACATTTTCGTACTTAACATTCGCAATGGCAGGCAGATGTTGTGAAATGCCGCCAAGAAGTTTGATTTTATCGCCAAAGTTCTGGCCCAGTCAAACACCAACACCGCCATCGCCACCGCCTTCATCACCCACACCACTACCACCTCCATCCCCATCTCACTTAAAGTACATAAATGTAAATCTCGATTAGCAAAGGACTCCGGATTCAACTTTAAGTCAAAGGAAATGTGTACGCATAAATGCCGTTATAATTCCAAGAATGAAGTACATAAAATGCTTGAAAATATGTTTTCGCATTAACATAACTGGGCTACAAAGGAAATGCCATTTTCCGTTGCCATTCACCTGTATTTGGGTTCATTCTGATTGTGACAAAGGCGAACGAATGACTTTATTGAAAGGTGTTAAATGTCCTTACGACCGTGTTGAAATATCGCTTAAAGTGGCTGTGTTAGTTACACATATAAATGTAATTGCATTGAATGCCAGCTACAAATTAACAGTTAAAATTTAAATTTCGATTTCCTCCGAGATTGTATCAATAATCGGGGTAATACAAGACATTTTTTCTTTCTGGATGACTCCAAGTAGTTCACTGAATAATGCGAAAATATTCGACAACATCAGTTGTCCTGTAATGTCTTCAATACAGAAACATATTTCGGTAACGGCTATAATTTCTTTGGTAGATTTCCATGCGGTGGAGGGGAGGCACGTGAGTCTACTATGTCTAAGAAGGAAAGGTACACACATTCAATTGCTCAACAAAGTCAGGTTGTTTTGCACAAGTAGCAACTTGTGTTGGCTTACTCTCGAAGGGAATATCCAGCATAATAGATGTCATAGTGTTGACCAGGACTGCGGAGTCGTGCTACTGTTACTTGACTTCGGTTCTTACAACAAACCACCAACAAAATTTACGTGTTTCGAGATTTGAGAAGGATTCAGCAAAAGTGGGTTAGGCAGTAAACGAGAACAAGACGAAATTAAGGGTTTCGACAAGTAGAACATTCACCCGATTGAACGTTGATAGCCGTTATACTTCCGAGGTAGGGGACCACTTTATTTATCTCAGATCTGCCATGAACAGAAGCAATAGCGTCGGCCTGGAAATCAACCGGAGAATTGTATTTGCAAACATATGTTATTTCGGGCAAAGTCAGCACTTCAGAGGTAAGACCCTCTCCGGAGAAACGAAGATTCAACTATATCAGAACCTGTCTTGCGTTATCGCGCAGAATCCTGGATCATATCGCATGCTGACGGAACATCACTGGAAGAAGAAAAATGCTCCGAATATTATATGGTCCTATTATAGAAAACGGCGAGTATCGACGACTGATGAACCACGAGCTATATAATCTGTATCACACATCAGACAATTGCTATAGGGCAGGTTCCCCTTTGGAAACTACAGCAGGATTATGTGGTGGAGTATCTTCAGTGTTGCGAGCTGCAACTAAGCGGTAAAGGGAGAACAGAAAGGAGGTAAACCGTCTCTTTAGACGTAAGAAACGGCAGTGGAGAAAGTGCGAGAGTGAGAAAATTGAGACATACAGAAGGAAGAACGAAGCCCGAAAATTCTACCAAAAGGTACCAAAGGTTCAGAGCCACTCTTCTATAAAGACAAGGACGGAAATCTCATCGCAGATGTGCAGAGCATGTTGGGAATATGGAGAGATCATTTCTCCGCCCTACTGGTACCTGAGATACCAATGACGATGGGACAATCGATCACAATTTGAACGACGACGTCGATTGCCCCCTCCTAACCAAGACGGCGTCAGAACAGCTATTGCCCGGCTTAAGAACAACAAAGACGCAGGAGCCGATGGATTACCGGCGGAGCTGTTTAGGGCTGGCGGCGATGAGCTGATAAGGTGCATGCATCATAAAAAGGTGACCTGATTCTCCTTGGCAACTACGGTGGAATAAGCATTTTAACCATCGCGTATTACGGTTCTATCAAGTATAAAGTGCAAAAGACTAAAACCAATTATCGCTGACCTGATTGGACCATACCAGTGTGACCATTAGACCAAAGCATGAAACAAACACAGCAACGTCAACCTTGAGGTCAAGCGGAGAATTTTGCTTGCGAATAGATGTTATTTTGGGCTAAGCAAGCGCTTTAGAGATAAAGACCACTCTCGATTGACGAAAATCCAGCTATACCAGACCCTCATACAACCTGTCTTGCTTTATGGCGCAGAATCCTGGGTCTTTTCGCAAGCAGATGAAACGTCTGCGGAGTCTTCGGGAGAAAAATACTCCGGAAGATTTATGGCCCTATAGTTCACAACGGCGAATATTGGCTACGCATGAACCATGAGCTGTATGTTTTTTCCGACATCGACATTCTTAAGCGGATCAAAATAATGCAATTGCGCTTGCTAGGCCATGTCAGTAGAATAGATGAAGGCGAAACAGGCACGAAACTGAACTTGACGGAAGGCAAAAAATTGGAAGACCAAGACTCCGCTGGAGAGGTCGAATTGACGAATCCATGGGTACACTTGGTATTACCAACTGGAGAGATAAAGCAATAGATCAAACTGCTTGGCGAAATATGTTATCTTCGTTTTGTAAGGTCCCTGCCCCCGGAGTTGTTCGAGACCGGATAAGTAAGTAAGTAGTATCTGCAGTGTTGCCTGCCTGTACATCCTGTAACTTGACGTTGTGATCCGTCCGTACATAATAATAAACTCTCACCGCCATTCACACCCGCATACGTCCCAGGTCTACCCGTCACCTAATCATACACAACTTCCATCACTCGCAGTAACCACCGCGAACAATAACACTCACTGACAAATACACAAGCTCTGTCGACATTGTGTGCATATTACCACCGAACTAGTTTCAATGGCCACACGAGAATGAGTGCTTCGATGCAATTCTCATTTGCGTCACTACAGCGATGGTACTTAGTGTTAAGGTTGACTGGACTCAAGTCGTCGCCTGCGAACAAACAACCAGATACGATTATAACATTTTGTCTATGGCTCTAGTTCTGCAAAGGACAGAAGCAATTTTTGGGTGTAAATACATTGCTACACAGGGGCTTCGGCTCAGTGTTCCTACACAGGGGCTTCAGCTCACTCTTCCTACACGGGGCCTTCGGCTTACTACACAGGGGCTTCGGCTCACTGTTCCTATACAGGAGCTTCGGCTCACTGTTCCTACACAGGGTTAACGGCTCACTGTTCCTACACAGAGGTTTCGGCTCACTGTTCCTACGCAAGAGTTTCGGCTCACTTTTCGTACACAGGAGTTTCGGCTCACTGTTCCTACACAGGCGCTTCGGCTCACTGTTCCTACACAGGCGCTTCGGCTCACTGTTCCTACACAGTGACTTCGGCTCACTGTTCCTACGCAGGGGCTTCGGCTCACTGTTCCTACACAGGGGCTTCGGCTCACTGTTCCTACGCACGATCTTCGGCTCACTGCTCTTACACAGGGGCTTCGGCTCACTGTTCCTACATAGGGGTTTCGGCTCACTGTTCCTACACAGGGGCTTCGGCTCACTGTTCCTATGTAACCCATCCGATGATCTAATCGGACATGTAAAGCACATACCGAACCATCGTAACCGATAGGGAACCACGTAGCGAATCCGAATAATCGCATGTGCAAGCGACTGAGTTCCCAATCATCTTAGAATATACCAGTCCGCAACCTGACCCTGGCGATTTCTCAAGCCAATGCTAGTATTCCCGGAAGGGTGTTGTCAAGCCGAGACAACTGCCCGCAGAAGACTGTTGCCAAGCCAAAACAAGTGCCGCCAGAAGAGTGTTGTCAACCAAGGCGAGTGTTCTCAACCTAAGAGGAGTGTTCTCACCGAGTGAATCAGTTGATGTTATTCCTGTAAATCAAATTACTTTGTAAATTAAATATCAATAAAGAATCTGAATTCGAACCCCCCGAAAACGGTAAACTAAATAAAAAATAATAAATGGACTTAGACAAGGCGACACACTTTCGTGCAATCTCTTCAACATCTTAATGGAAAAGCCATATGTTGCTGGCGTATGCTGACGACATAGACATCATTGGGCGAAATTTGCGAGAGGTTACTGCAGTATTTTCAAGAATCGAAAAGGATTCAGCGAAGGTGGGTTTTTCTGTTAATGAGGGCAAGACAAAATTGATGGTGTCAACGACTAGAGAAACCTCTCGACTTGGTCCGCACTTGAACGTTGACAACCGATTTAATTTTGAAGAAGTGGTAGATGAATTTGTCTACCTTGGATCCGCGGTGAACAAGGACAACAACGTCAGCCCGGAGATAGATAGGAGAATTGTGCTTGCAAATAGATGCTATTTTGGGCTCAGCAAGCAGTTTAGGAACAAAGCCCTCTCTCGACGGACAAAAGTCCGTCATAACGCAAGCGGATGAAAAACACCTGGGAGTTTTCGAGAGAAAAATTCTCCGTAAAATATATGGTCCTGTTAGGGAAAACGCCGAGTACCGACGTCGCTGGAACGCAGAGCTATATAATCTCTATTCTGACGTGGACAAAGCTAGACGAATCAAAGTGGGCCAATTGCGTTGGCTAGGCCATGTTATCAGAATCGATGAAGATGAGCCGGCGCGAAAAATTTTTGATAACGTACCCGATGGAAGCAGGAAAAGAAAGATCGAAGCCGCCGAAAGAAATTTTTAGGGTGGTCAGAGCAGGGTTCGAACGCAGGATCTCATGTACAAGAGGCGCGCACACTAACCATTGCACCACCGACTGCCACGAAAAGGGTAAACTATTCTGTTCTTATTTCGAAAGGTTTGTTGGATCCTGACGAAATACTCTGGACATTGTCTCATGGCTTACCTCAGCCCTCGACAAAACCACGTTACAATACTCAGTGGGATCCTACTGAACCAGTATGAGACCAGGCCACCTATTAGACGAGGTGAGGCAGAGATTAAGCATTCAGTATAAAATATGCATGCCTGCGGCTTCCAATCGACCGACTTTCCAGTTTTTCGTTGTAAGACCGGGATTGCAGTCTTTTAGCCGCCGCCTTATGATTGAATCCGCATGGTATAGTATTGCGGGAATACATGTGTGGATCCTGGGCCGAAACGGAATGTCGTCGTTGTTTGACTACTTCCAGTGCCGGCCAGATTTCTCCCATTTTCCTCAGACCGCAGCACTAGCTCTCAATACAGCGCTCGTCGCTGAAGCGTATTAATTTTATGCGGCCTTGATACTAGCCTGTGTCGTCGCAGTCGGGTGATGGACCCAGGAACTCCTTGAGAACATCAGCGTATACCGAGTACAGTTCGTTTGTCACTCCATTGGTTCTTAGGGTTGTTGTCGTCTTCATTTTCCCTGTCGATGAACGCCAGTACCAAGACGTTCTTAGCAATGTCAACAAAGGCCCTTGGACCTGATCACTGATCACTTTGGTCGTTAACGAAGTGTTTGGCGATGTTCAACCGCAATGCGAAGGAGATTTTGCGCCGTTTCGTAACAGTGGACGAAACATTTATTCATCACAACATTGAACAATGAACTGTGAATTCAGTGGAATTCTCGGGGCGAACGTCTTCCAAAGAAGGGCAAATTACCAAGTTGTCGGTCGAAAAGGTCATGGCGACAGTTTTTTGGGAAACAGGCGGTGTCGTTCACATCCATTGACTTTAAAAGGCTTAAACGAACACAGGGAATATTATTCAAAGCTACTGGATAGATTCGGCATTGATTTCAAGCAAAAGCGATCGCTTTACCCAGAAAAGACTGACTGTTTGCTGTGCTTTATGAACTCATGGAATCAGCCATTGGTCCTTAATTTTGCATACACAGTGCCGGCAAGAACGTCACAGTAACGACAAAATATACTACTGCCACAGTAGTGCAATGATCAATGACTTAGTTGCTCCTGAATCGACTCATCTTGATGTGAGAGACCTGTGGTTTCAACAACATGTCACATAGCGAATGCCACAATTGGGTTATTGAAGGAAACGTTTGATAATCGCAAAATTTTGTGTTTTGAGATGTGAATTGGCTTTCAAGACCATGCGATTTAGAACCTCTGGAGAATTTTGTGTGGGTGTAGGTTGGAAGACAATAATTATTAATTTTTACCGATAATGCTGCATAAAGTGATCGAAGATTGTACCCCCCAATTGGCATACCTCCGAGCCAGACGCGGCGGCTATATGCCAGAAATAATATTCAAATAAATATCACAACAAATTATATTTCAAGTAATGGGATTTCCATTGAAACTTAGACAATTCATTCATATTCATATTGTGTTTTTTTTATTTTTTTGCCTAGTGTATAGTGCAGTGCATAAATATAGTTTTTCTTTTCTTAAATCTGGAATCTTCTCTATCATTAAATTTCTATTTAGTAACAAGTTTAAAAAGGACTGATCAATGGAATATCAAAGGGGTCACAAATGCGCAATATGGTGGAAAAATACAATGGCTGTCGTATATGCACCTATGACTGCATAGTTATGTGCCAACAAGCTATTCCATGTATGTATTTATATTAGGGTGTCCTAAGATATGGTTGCTTCAAAAGCAGCATTATTCTATTGAGTAACACCACCTACCCGTCAGTGACACAATGGTTAGTAGGCGCGACCCTTGTGCATGAGAACTTGGGTTCGGACACTGCTGTGACCACCTAACAATTCTTTCGGCGACGGTCACCTCGTTTAGTGACGGCGACACTATCGAAAAATTAGCTATGAAAAGGCTTCCCAAAAAGCGGTTCGGAACTCAATCAGTGTGTGCAAAATTCAAAAACGCACAGTCTATTGACCTCTTACCTGCCCTACATGGTATTTGGTACGGCACAAATGTATTTGTATTTATTTGAACGTGATATATTTCGGGGTCAATTGCCCATCGAATAACAGATATTAGGAATGTAAATCTAATCCAGAAACTATTTTCAGGGTCTACAAAAAACTATTGTCCTAAATACAACACAAATGTAAAGGGTTTTTCAATAGGAGCGCTACAAAAGTTTCTTTAAATAGAAGTAAACCGGTTTTATATACCAATGAAATTCTTTATTCCTGTGAAAGTACGTTCGATGCCATTATGTATGGAACTCGGTTTCTTTTGCTGGCACGCTTGCAGAAGTCCAGACGCTGAACCCAATTTTCGACGGTTTTCAAGCATAAATCGGCCGATACTGCTGCAATTTCACGTTCGATATTCGTACGAAGTTCATCAATCGTCGCTGGCTTGTTGGCATAGACCATAGACTTGACGTAGCCCCACAGGAAATAATCTAACGGCGTCAAATCGCACGTCCGAGGCGGCCAATAGACTGGGCCATTTCGTGAGATAACACGTTCACCAAACTTGGTTTCCAATAAATTGATTGTGGCATTCGCTGTGTGGCTTGTGGCGCCGTCCTGTTGGAACCACATATCCTCCAAGTCCATATTATCCAATTGGGGCCAAAAATATTCGGTTATCATTGAACGGAAGCGACTCGCATTCACAGTAATGTGCCGGTCTTGATCATCACGGAAGAAGTACGGCCCAATGCCGCCGCCGGCCCATAAACCGCACCAAACCGTAATTTTTTCGGGATGCAATGATGAATCATGGATTACGCGTGGATTCCTGTCTGACCAATAACGCATATTTTGCTTATTGACGAAGCCATTCAGCCAGAAATGAGCCTCATCGCTGACGACCATAAATTGGACGTAGCGCTCTTAAAGTTGAGGCCACTGACTCCAAATTTCGGTAGTAAATTTTAATAATTTCGACTCGTTGTTGGCTCGTATATCTTTCCATGATGAAATGGCAAACCTTATTGAAGAGAAATGTCAAAAGAGCGGGAAAAAATATGGCGTCGTTTGCTGTCCCTATCGATTTACTTTTGTAGCGTCTCTGTTGAAAAGCCCGTTACATAGAGGGCGTAACAATATGTCCGTGACTTTTTGAATGAAACATAGTTTTTTTTGCAAAAAAAAAAATATTTTTCAACATAATCTCCTTTTAGCCCAATACACTTAGTCCAACGTTTCTGCAATTTTTGTATCCCTTCCAAAAACTAGGATTTTTCGAGGTCCATAAAATAGGCATTTGTTTGATCAATAATTTCATCGTTGGAGCTAAATCTCTTTCAACCCAGCCATTTCTTTAGGTTTGGAAATAGGAAATAGACACTGGGGTCTATATCCAGAGAACATGGCGGATGAGGTAACAATTCGTAGGCTAATTCATTGAATTGTGCCATTGAGACTACACACCTGTGCACCCGTGCGATTATGGTCAATTGAGAGCAAACGCGGCACCCATCTTGCAGACAGCTTTCTTAAACCCAACTGATCATTTAAAATCGAAACCACACTGCCATGTGAAATGCCTATGGCATCAAAAATCTCACGCATTTTTACTCTTCGACCGGCCATCACTATATCGTGGATTTTGTCGCCATTTCCGGGTAGATTGAGCTCAATTGGCCGTCCAGAACGTTCAGCGTCATTTGTCCTTCTGCATCACAACGACCAATTTTTTACCATTGAAATCGATGGCGCAGAGTCCCCATAGTATTTATCAAGCTTTTCCTTGGTTTGATTTATTCGCAAAAAATAATGTTTAATGAGAACTCGAAAATCACTTTTTTCCATTTTTAAAAAAATGCAAGAGGTTGTATTTTTTTAACAGCTGTTAAACGCAAAGTAAGTGACGGAACTTTTTCAAAATTTGACAGTAGTCTATTAACAGGTTGTACTTGATGGGAGCAGTGTTGCATTTCGTATGACTACGAGGGAAGTTCGAAAAGTCACTGACTTATTGATCCGCCTCGTATACTACCAATACAATATAACAAAAATTTAAAAAATTGGATTAAATTTCACAGTTCTCCACCAAAATGACATGGAAAGTTTATGTCAAAAATTCTTGTAACTCCACTTGGTGTACGCATATCAGCTCTATCACACCGACCTGCCCACGAAGAGTGTGCAAGGAAACGTCAGATGAGATAAAATTTCTCTCTATATATAAATTATTCTATGACACATACGAGTGTGAATTGATTTGTGTGTTTAACCCAAGGTTGAACTCGCCAAGGATTTGTTGTTAGAACAGCTGAGTTGATTTTTGAAATGAAGTTCCTTATCGCACGTTGCAGGATGGGGGCTAAACGAAAAAAACTTAAACAACTTTCTTTTAGCACCATTATGCTACAACCCAGTAATATCAACTATATTGAGTACTTTTGCTTTGGTTTGTGTCTAGACTAACATATGTTGGGAAATTTCTTGTTTAATGGGAAGTTTTCTAGGTGGAGCCTGTAACCAATATTTAGCGTAGATAAAGTAAAGAAATAGATGAAGCACAAGTATTGGGAACATTTTAGTGTAATGGGTAATTTTCTAGACGTCGTTGAAAGCAATAAAGGGGATTTTTTTTTCTTCCCAAAAAGAGTCAAAAAATATGACAATAAAAATCTAAAATTTCATATCAAAAGGACAAATTGTTTTCAACAAAAAAAAGCAAGAATATAAGAATACAATACGATACCTAAAGTGGAATATCTGATGGCCATCGAATTGCAAAACCATGTCACCACAGTATATGTCCTAATAAATTGGTTCTAATTGGTTCTTCAGCTACCGTTCCTTGTTGAGAGTCCTCAGACACTCTAACGGTTTTGGCATCTCCGACCACGGAAGTTGCTACAGTTTTTGACCGGGGAAGTTTTTTGATTAAAAAGGCATTCCGGGATGTTCACCTTTGGGCGGTTTAGTAGTTAAAGTAGGAGAAATTCAGACTACAAGCTTACAAGTCAGGAACATTTTTCTAATTGAAAAATGGTTGGGTTTTATTGGAAATATTAGACAATTCAGTTACCATTAAGTTACCAACCAACCATTTTTCAATTTGAAAAATGTTCCTGACTTGTAAGCTTATGGTATGAATTTCTCAGACATTAACCAAAAAAGTACTTCTTTGTAACAAAACTTCATACTCATGGCTTTTTCTAAGTACTTCTTCTTAAAAGTAGTACATTTTCTTAAAAAAACATTAGCTTTTAATAAAAGAAATAACTCTCTTTGAAAAATTACCTTTTCGGGAAAATGTAATACACATTCTTACAAAAAGTACAAAAATATATTTTTTTTTTGAAAAAAAATTAAAAAAAATTTATCTTAAAAAAGTTCACCATTTTGCAAAAAGTATATTTTCTTAAAGATCCATTTAAATTATCGTATTTTTCAACGGGCGCCTTAGGCGTGTTGGAACTAACTATATAGTACATAATATATAGCGAAAGGGACTTTGTTCCAACCGGGTGTTCCCTGACACCTCATGTAAATTGTTCTTATCGTGGCTCTTGCCAAGTACCAATACATTTTTGTAATTTGATTTGGTACTTCGTTGTTTACTTTTGTTGTTGTTATACATTTGTGTTGAATTTGTCAGAAGGCAAGGGCACAACCATAATAGAACGCCTGTTGTTGTTGCCCACAATTACAACAACGTCTCCTGCTACTACCATGTATTTGTACCATGTTGGACCTGAACAAATTTATAGTTTCCTTTTATAGTTTGTGTGTCTTCGCTGTAGCCATTACTAATAGTTCTTAAATAAAGTAAAATAAATTAAAAAAAACAGTTTTTCATTAAAATTAGTTAAAGTGCCTTTATAAAAGTGAACCAAAAAAAAAATAGCACATTTTTGGACTTTTTTTTTTATCAATTGCTCAAAAAAGGTCTTTAATTAAGAAACCACTATTTTCATGATTGTTTTTATATCTCAAGATTTCAAGCTTCCATTTCCATTTTAAAATTCTGCAATCCGTTACAAATTGCAAAAGATACAGGCTGCTGAATATGGAATTTTTAGTGCCTTTAAATAAGTGAACCGGAGTGTCAATACAAGTATAAAGCATAGTTCATCCGATTATTTGAAATCAATTCGTTTAGCTTCGGAAAAAATTGTCTCGCTTACGAGCAAGTCAAATATTATTTGTTACTTGTTTCTTATACTTCGTTTGCTTTGTTCTTGACGATAAAACCGTAAGACATCTTGAAAGTGAGTAGCTTGATGCTACTCTCTAGTACAAACACATAATCGCAGTTTATACTTTTGCCGCAAGTTAAAGACTTTAGGCGTAAGACGAGAAATCGCGCACTCTCAGGAATTGGTTCTCTCTCTGCTCTTTTTTATTTTTCATTTATTAGTCACAAAGGAAGTGAGATGCGGTTGATTCAAAAAATGTTCGATTCCAGCAATACACTTATCACAAAGGAAGTGCTTTATTTGATTCCACAAATGTTAGTCTGCCGCAATAAATTTTCCAAACGAAGTTCGTTTATCGAAGATTTTGTCCGGAAGTAACAACATTTTACTTTGCGTGTCCATGTGTTATAACACTTACTGCCCACAATAGTCCTTAAGATTGTAACAAGGATATGTTATTGTCAAGTGATTTAATTCATTTTTTTCTAATCGGATTACAATCTAGTGTTCTTCACCTGTGCGGTCTATTAATAGTTATGAAGTCATGGAAATTACAACAGCCCTTATATCAATACAAAAAGACACTAACCCAACCAACCACTTGGTCGCTGGTATCACTGATGCATAGTAAAACCTTCGTTTAGCATACTTAGCACTGCGTTTCTGTAGTAGCAACAGTTTGTGCTTAAACGCTAAATTAAAAATAGAATAACATTTGTGAGGGACAACGAGGAAACAAACTGCAACAGTTCGTCCCTGAGTGCAGAGGATAAGTTGTGTTGAAATAGCTTGAGATACCATCTCGATCTACCACACGCTGCCAATGGAGCATAGCCAACTAAAGTTACCGGCCAAATAGTGACATCAATGTCCTTGCAGCAGGGTGCCAAGGATGCTACACGTGTGTATGTATGTATTGGTGTAAATGTACATTATAAAACTAAAGTGAGGTGTGTCCCTAACACACCACAAGATTTGCTTCCCTTCATGGCGTAATGATTGTGTAAGCGTAATGCAAATCTTTTCTAAATTATATGAGGTGAAACGATATTGATTTGATATGAAACAGAATGGGACATTATTTATAACATTATACTTGCAGCACATGGGGTGTTCTGTATTCAACTAGCATAAAGTAAAAACTTGGATTAATTGCTATTTATGTGATAAATTCAATAAAATTTCCATAAATTTTCCAACATTTTCATATTCCTACACACAAAGAAAAGTGTGGTTATGACCAAACCAAATCACAGAGAACTGAACTGCCATGGGGAATGTAATTCCGATAAACGAAAGTTTCGAATTGAGTTGTAAGCAAAAACAAATTTTGATATTTTTTTTTGCAAAAAACATGTTTCTTTTTCAAAGGAATTAGTTAAGCAAAAAAGAGCCATCCCTCGATTTATTTTAAAAAAATATATGTTAAAGCGGAATTTGTGCCAAATACTTTGCGGGGATCCTCATGTCAGTCGGATGCAAAATGAGGGAGTTATAGCCATTTTTGTAAGGCCTCGTACATTCACACTGTTTCTTTCTGCCGACCACTGATTTAGAGCATTTTTCTTGTATTGAAATTTATTGTTAGTAATGAAATTGTGGGAAAAAGGACGCATTTGGCGGAAAAGAAAGTGTTATTTCATCAAGACAATGCTCCAGTTCACACATCCGCTATTGCGATGGCCAAAATTAATGAATTAAAGTTCGAATTGCCTCATGACGCACCTTATTCGCCAGATTTAGCTCCCTCGGACTATTCTGTTTCTAAACTTGAAAAACTAGCTCGGTGGTAAAAGATTTGCCACCAATGAAGAGTTAGAGTTTGCTGTTGGTGGCTATTTTTTTGACAGTTCTTTCTATAAACAAGGTATCGAATCTATTGAATATCGCTGGAAAAAGTGTATCGAGCTAAAAGGAGATTACGTTGAAAAATGAAAACAATATTTTCCCCACTTTTTTGTGTGTTCTTTATTAGGTCGGCTAGTTTTGGATTCGCCCTCGTATAGTTCGGTCCAGCAATTTTTTTCGGAGCGAAGTTCCTTATCGCACGTTGCAGGATGGGAGCTAAACGAGAAAAAATTAAACAACTTTCTTTTAACACTTTTATGCTACAACCCAGTATTATCAACTATATTGGGTACTTTTGTTTTGGTTTGTGTCTAGACTAACATATGTTCGGAAATTTCTTGTTTAATGGGAAGTTATTTAGGTGAAGCCTGTACCCAATATTTAGTATATATTGTAGAGTTGAACCCAATAAAAATTAAATTTAGAAAAGCCAAAGTGAAAGAGGTTTAAAAAAAGAAAATTTTCTTAAAAAAAAGTAAATTTTTTCAAACAAAAAAAAAATACCTATTCATATTTTTTAACAAAGTACCTTTTCTTAAAAAAAAAAAACTTTCTCTTAAAGAAGTACCTTTACTTAAAAAAAGTACATTTTCTTTCAAACAGTACATTTTCTTAAAAAAAATATTTTTTTAAATAAGTACCTTTTCTGAAAAAAGTAAATTTTCTTACAACAAATTGCCTTTTCTTAAAAAACTACCTATTCTTTAAAGAGTACCCTTCTTGAGAAACAAAATAACTTTTCTTGACATAAGTACCTACTCCCAAAAATGTGCCTATTCTTAAAAAAAGAACCAGTTCTAAAAAAATTCCCATTTCGGGAAAAAAAAATTTTTCTTAAAAAAAAATACTTCTTCTAAAAAATAAATTTTTTTACAAAAACTCCTTGTCTTAATGTACACTTTCTTAAAAATAGAATAATACGTTTTGTTTTCTTTTCTTGAGATAAGTAGCTTTTCTGAAAGTAAGTACATTTTCTTAAAAAAAATTAATTTTTTCCTAAAAAGAGTACCATGAAGTACCTGTTTTTGAAAATGTACTCTAATAAAAGAAGTACCTCTCTTTATAAAAGGACCTTTTCGGGAAAATATAATACATATTCTTACAAAAAGAACGGAAAATATACTTTTTTAAAAGAACCTATATTCTATGAAAGAAAAATTCTTAAAACAAGTTTATCAGTTTACAAAATGTATCTTTTCTTAAAGATCCATTTACATTAGACGTGTTGGAGCTAACTAGTACACAATATATAGCGAAAGGAACTTCGTTCCAACCGGGTGTTCCCTGACATACATGTGACTTTTTTATATTTGTAGCGCTACTAAACCTTCAAAAAACATGCTGGCAAAGAATTATTTTTTTGTTGGAACATTGGGCTAATTTGTTCAGTTATTTGAGAATATCTTGAGAACATCTCTTAATTTTGGAAAAAGTAAAGCATTCAGGTTAAAACCGCATCAGAGACTGATATTCCAATTGGGTCTATGATGTTGTAGTGTGACAATTTGTCTGGCCTATGACCTCATATATATTTCATATTGATCGGTCTAGCCGTTTAGAAACTGCGGAATTATATCAAATTTTTTCGCCATATCCCGTACTGTGCGTCATACTATTAATATTCTTTCTCGATACAAAAACAATTGGATCTATCAGAAGGGAAGCAGGCCCGCCTCATGTATAGGTATCCGAGTTATCGATAGAGGTAGAACTTTAAACCTTTATAGATCAAACAACCAAACGCCCTATTTCAAGTTTACCTGAATAATAGGTAGAATTACTTCCAAACAGACTCGCATTGATCAAGAAATAGGGATGTGATGGATCATCTGGTCAAAGTGCTTACAAATAAACAATTTCTACATATGACACAAATATTGCAGATGCAAATATGTTTATGGGTTTTGTAGTTCCCTTGTGGGCGAGAAGTACAATATCTGTACATTGGAAAAATCCTCGGCCATCATCGGTTCATTATTGCCGTCCGATATTGTTTCAATATTTAAAGTAGTCTGCAGAAATTTTCATATCCACATTGAAGGTGTTAACAGACTGTCCTATTAAATCCAATGATTTGCGTTGTATTTCCTAAAATCAGTATATTTAGAAAGCAATTGTCTTGACAGATCCAAAGACTATATCTGCTTGAGTATCGGAGTCTAAAGCGATATAAGGGATCGCGTCGATCAATTATATCCTTTTGTTATTGTAATCAAGAGTGAAGAAACTGTTCACGCTGAAAAAACGGCCTCTGTAACATATTTCCCCAACTACATTCTTCAGTAACCATGTAAATGTTTGGAACACACTCCAAAAATGTATATATTTGGAAGTCCTAAATTCCCTTATATTTAAAGGCAAACATTGACACGTTTGCTTGCAAGCATTCACACTTTTACTTGGAGCCATATCCGAGTTTCATCCCAAACATCCATAGACTTATGTCGAAGCAGCGACGCTTAACAGCAAATCATGCATCGATGGACAGAATCGCATGGCAAGTGATGAAGAGAAAGCTGCACATATGGCAATGCTTCAGTTCGGTGCAACGTAAGAGAGGAAAACCGTTTGTTTGAGAAGAAACAGAAATGAACGCGACAGTGAGTCAATTGAATCTACAGAAAAAATAATGGGACCCGAAGTATAAAGTCAAACCAACGGCCATGGATCAGGAACCCATTTTGTAGTGACGAGGACGGAATCTAGTTGCAGATGTGAAGAGTATTTTGGGGATATGGACAGATCACTTCTCGACTGTACTTGTCCCACGAGACTTCACTGAAGATGCGAGAGTTGAGGTTAGAACTGACATTTCCCGGCTTAGGAACAACAAAGCAGTAGGTGCTGATGGACTACCCATCTGAGCTATTTATGACTGACGGCTATGAGTTGTAATGGTACACGCATCAGCTCATATGCAAAATTTGCAAGACGTATGTAGAAATGGTTTCTCGATACATCCCATGTAGGGATTTGGGAGAGCTTCTCACAATCAGAGAGCTGTGCGCTTTCTAGTTTTACACTCACTGATTGGGACCTACAGTTTTACACCGATTCCGAACGGTATTTTGAGAAGCTTTTTATTTATGGCTAAATACTCGATAGTGTCGCCGTCACTAAGCGAGGTAACCGCCGTCGAAAGAAATTTAAGATGGTCAGAGCAGGGATCAAACCCAAGTTCTCCTGCACAAGAGCCGCGCACACTATCAATGCACCACCGTCGGCCACAATGTATGGCCGAGTATATATACGAACTGGCGTGGAATAAAACTTGTATCCATGGCATACAAGGTCCACTCGAGGGTAATGTGCGAAAGACGAAAGCAGTTTGTTTCAGACCTGATCGGAAGATATCAGGTTGGCCTTAGGCCTGGAAAGTCAACTATCGGTCGTATATTCATTGGAAGGGACAATATGGTTATACGGGTCGCTAGGAATTTATACCATTGTGATTCACTGGGAATCGCTTCTTTTAGTTTAAGTTGGGTAACTATTATGTTAATGACCCTGGCTAGAGATAAAAGGACCACGATGTAAGAATTTTAGTTATCCGGTCAGGAACAACCCCGAGGGGTCAGGGACCTTCCAAAACGAAGATAACATATTTCGCCAACCAGTTCGATCTTTTGCATTATCTCTCCAGTTGGCAATACCAAGTGTACGCAGGGATTCGCCAACATGATCCCTCTAGCGGAGTCTTGGTCTTCCTATTTTTCGTCTTCCTTCGAGTTCTGTGTCGAAAACCCTACGTGCTGGTTCGTCTTCATCCATTCTATTGACATGGCCTAGCCAGCGCAATCGCGTTATTTTGATCCGCTTAACTATGCGCCGCTGACAGTCGCCGTTGTGCACTATTGGGTCATAAAATTTTCGGAGGGTTTTCCTCTCGAAGACTCCTACATATGTTTCGTCTGCTTGCGATAAGAACCAGGATTCTGCGCCATAAAGCAAAACAGGTTGTATGAGAGTCTGGTATAGTAAGAATATACATTACGTATATTATACAGACTTGGTTCCACTATCCAACTGGCGGATATTCTGGATAATTATAAGGTTGTCTTCGCCCCTAACCAGGAAATGCGAAGGAAATGAACTTGGCTAAAGGGCATTTTCCACAGCTGCCATGAAAAAGAAAGAATGGATAAGGATGAATCTGAGAGAAAGGAACGTGGGTATGAATCCCTGCAAAACCTTGTCGCATTTTCTCCTCGGTTGGAGAATTATTCTAGAGCATTTTCAGAGTATCACCTGTCTGTAAGAGTTACTGTAATACAAAATCTGTCATGAAACAATCACAACATTCTAATATTGGAAAACAACTGATCCAACCCTATTCAACCATTGTAACTGTCTTTCCTTTCTAGGCACCTACCGACGTATCATTCCTAATCCACCATGACTAGGCTAAAGGAAGTTGCAACTATCAAGGACGAACATGTGTTATCGGCAACTGAAACAGTCAGTTAGTCCTTTTGAGCCTTTAATAAAAATGAATGTAAATATTTAAACAGAAAGTGTTATTCAAATTTATTTTAATTACCGGCTCTTGCTCATCCGCGTATTATTTACTCTCTAACGGTTTTTGTAGCCCAGATTTCACACAGACCCTCAGTCGCTGTCGCACTCAACAACGCTGTGCTGTCACACACACGCTGGTTGGGCTGGTTCACACGCTCGTTTGTCTAGCGTAATAGTGGAATTAATTGAATTCGGGCTGCCGTGCGTGAGCGTGGTAAGTTTTAAATCCCGCAGCCGTTATTGTTTTCGTCTCCACCTACCTACCAGTGGCTTTCGCATTCAAATTCATTGAAATTTGCACCCGTGGCTGGATTTGCTGTAGTTGCATATGTGTGTGTATGCGTGTAAACTAACTCACACACATGCATGCATACATGTGTGTAAATGTAAACTAAATATCATTTGATAACATTTTAAATATTTACACAATTAATTTGTTTTGATATTAATCATTTGTAATCCCAAGAGGTGCCAAAGTTCAACATGGCATTACACATAATCATATCGTCCCACAGATATGGCAGCCGTAAGCTTTTCACTTTGCTCGCGAACGCGTAGGCATAATCTACCCATTTAAGTTGGGATACAGGGATGTCGCATTATGGTGTTATTTTGCAAAACCCTTGATGTCAACGCTTATCAAGGTATACAATCAATACGGAGATGGGTTGCCTATGTTGCCTATGTTGCTTGCGTTCTTTGTTTTCTTTTTTGTTTATGTTTCGTTACGAACCCGTTTTTCAGCTTTTTGATCGGAATGTCAGTGGGAGATTTGATAGAGGACAGTGTGGATGGGAGAAAAAGCGATAAGAAACAGATAGGTAAACTAAATTTACATTGTGTTTGATTGATTCGAATCTCAGCTAAATTATGTTTGATGTTTGTTGCATCGAACGAAAATTTGCATTCTATATTATTTATGTTGGTTGTATGTTCAGCATCTAACAGCAACTCCTGTTTCGTCAAACCTTGAGCTCTCTCGTAGACCGCAAGAGAATGTAAACCAGCTGATGCCTACTCGCATCGGTCACATCATTTGACATTTGACTTTAAACTTAGTGACAAATGATACGTTTCAATTCACACCCTATAATATTTCGCAGGGGTAACTTTAGAAGTCTATAAACCTTGTTGTAGTTAAGCGTAGGACTTTATCACGTCGGCATCGGATCTGGCGATGTTTCTTGAAAAGGCTTGTTCGGATAATTGTATGGATGAACTGGACAGACGAAGGGTACAATGAAGTCGATGTCGGTGGATTTAAATGTTACAGAACTCTTTGGATGGTTTACACGAGGGTACGGTAGCGTCCGCGGCAAAACGGGTGAGTGGAGGGATCAGATGGGATAGTCCTGACTGTCACGTTAGGTCGGCTTAAAACAGCCTTCTTCCGAAAGGAGATTTCGGCGTGCGTGTATATTTACAGGACTGGATATTCGCACGGCTAACCCAGGAGTATATGCAAAGATAACGTGAGCTAATATAAGAATACCTACAATACAAACTATCGTCAGGATACCAAATCGGATTCCCTCGCGCATGGTGCACGCAATTGAGTATACAGGACTTATCCCTGTCTATGCACTTGTTCGGATGGTGCCCCCGAACAAGTATACAAGCGGCATGGCTAGAGGACCAAAAGCAAGGATAAAGAGGGCAAAAACTACAAGGAAAATTATTGCCGGTATACCAAATCGGATTCCCCAAATGGAAAGATAACGTAAGATAAAACACGGATACCCACAAGAGAAACCAGAGTGAGGAAGCAAATCGGATTCTAGAGTGGGAAAAACTTTTTTTGTTTTTGTAATTTTTATATTTTAAAAATGTAATTTAAATATATATATATGTATTGTAATTTAAATATGTTAATTCGAAAAATGTTTGAAGAAAATAATTAGTCAATTAGTCAACTGATTTAACTGAAACTGCAACATTCATAAATTCACATATTCAAACATACACGCATTCATATTTTCATACACGTGCAGTAGAATTATACATATAAAGATTACACATATGTAGCACGCAATTTCTCCCAGCGTACTCAAAATACACTCACCACTACACACACATTTTTAAGCTGGCTCTCTTTATGATGGACCCTGATGTAGACCATTCAAGTATGTGTGTGTGTGTGTGTGTGTGTTGAGCGAACAACACATATACTACCACTAAGTGGCTTGTGTGGCCCAGCTGTTCTCGCTCAGCTGTTGGCTGGTGTCAATCTCAGCTGATCGTAGTGAGATTACCAGAAGTGCATTAAAAGTCAAATTTAAAAAATTCAGTTGTGACGCCTTCTAAATTCGATTGTGAAAACCTCTTATTCGGTTGTGACAACCTCTAATTCGGATTTGATACCTCTAGTTCGGTTGTGAGAACCTATAAGTTTACCTTTATTGACTATTTTAAAACCACGTGAGGTCAGATGTCTTACACATATTAATTAAACAAACAAATAAAAAGAAATTTTAAAATATTTCTCCAACTAGTTCTATCCATCGCCTTTTCCCACCAGTTGGTAACACCAAGGATACGGAGGGATTCTTCGGCCTGGTCTTTCCTTCGGAGTATTGGTCGTCCTCTTTTCCTGCTTATGGACAATCTTTCGCGCATGGCTCATCTTCATACATTCTGATAACATGGCCTAGTCCATGTGAGAATATAAATTATATTCCTCCTGGTTCCAACGACGCCGGTACTCGCCGTTTCCTTTAACAGGACCATGTATTTTACGGAGAATTTTTCTCTCGAATAGTGCTAGGTGTTTCTCATCCTTCTGCGATCGGGGTGGGTGGGGTAAAATCTATACTGTTTTCCACAATCATTACTTCAGAGGAATCATTCTTCAGTGGAAGCATCTGAGTGGAGTAGTGCTGAAAAGTGGACTCTCCACATATTAAGCACACACTGCTTATCAGTCACCAGATTCACATTCTCATCCTTGTAGGAGGGCAGCCCATTATTTGGCCGTTATTCGATCTTCTTAACCCTGTGGAAAAATTTTCGAGATTCATTATTCATCCTGCACAATTCGCTCTTTTCACTCTCTTCTGCTCGAACAGCCATTTTTTCCGCCTAGATAGTTGGTTTTCCTCCCTTCTCAGCCTCTTGTACCGCTCACTCGCAGCACGCGTTGTAACTGACTGATTCGTTGCCATACCTGCAGCGTTTTTTCATCAGTTGTAATGCGACATTATTTGTTTTACCATGGCTTATCTTGCTGTGGTGGTTGATAGCCAAGATCAGTTTTTGCAGCGGTTTCCAAATAATGGGAGATGTACTTTGGGTCTTCGAGAAAGCGAGTATTCTGCTCTAGTAGGAGAGTGAGCTTTTGTTGATAGGACTTTGATATCTCCGGTATTATAGCTTGCAGATATCTAGTTTTTCCCCAGTTCAGTTTCATAAGTTTTTCGCTGTGCTCAGTCTCGTGCGAACTTTTGCAGTCACCACGTAATGACCCGAGCCGATATTGGCACCTCGAATCACACATACATCCATTACACTAGATGAGTACCTGCCATTTATTACCAAGTGATCAATCAGGTTCTTCGTTCTCTGATCAGGAGGTAACCAGGTCGCCTCATGTATGGACCTTATGCGGGAATCGTGTTCTATTAACTACCATATTTTTTGCAGCGGCGAACCCTATCAGTCTTATTCACATTATCGGAGGTGGTATCATGTAGACTTTGATTGCCGTTTGTTGGGCGAAATTCCTTGCCCAACTAGGCATTAAAATCGCCTACACTAATCTTAATGTCCTGGTCAGGGCAGCGTTCATATACTTCCTCCATCCTCATTGTCTTATCCTCTGTCGGCACGAGTACACAAATTAATGATATGTTGAAATATTTAGCTTTGATGCAGATAGTACTACGCGTTCACTAACTGGGTTGAACCTTGAAAGTAGGTCTCGTAGCCTCATACCAACTATAAACCCGCATCCGAACTCGTGCTTTCGCTCATGGCAGCTATAGTTTCTTTCTGGTGCAACCATATCATGTCCATCACATTTCCCGGATAGCTGTGATGTTAGCTTTATATTTTTCGAGGACATCCGCCAGTTGAAAAGTGGCACCCGTCCGAAATAGTGTTCCGCGGTTCATTATGGATCAGACGCTGACCAGAATGCAGTGAGTCGAAACTGGATTTTGGTTTCTTCAATTTTGATCCACCATTGGCCAGGCTTATTGGCTCATCCACCATCAAAGGACAGAAGAAACTGTCCACTAGTTCGAAGAGGTTCAGTGACAGGGTCACCTATTTAACCTGAGTCGCATTAGTGATGGCATAACAAATCGGGTTACTCATTGGTTTCGTCTTCTCACTCTAGCTATCTAACGATAAAGCCATTGCCCGGAACATACTTCGAGGAAATAGTAGTAGCTGCTTGGACTGCCCAATGAAAGAATCATTTCTGGCCACTCCCATATGAATGGCTATCAGAAACTTTCCACCTCCAAGGACAGTCCCCATCTGATTTAATTACATATTCATTATCTACAGAACCAATTCTTCAAGACTCGTATACGACACCCTTGTGCCCACAGAAACATGTTAATTTTGAATACTAGTGTAATCGAACAATGATCTTTTCCATTTATTTTCTTTTCATATTCCTTTCAGATACACGCCGAAAAATCTGGCTATTTGCCTGTTGCATGCAACTACCGTGTGCTTGTGTCCAAACACATTGTGTTTGCTTTACACTATTCCACGTTGAAGCCACAATGATTATAAGGTTATAATACCTGTTTTTGTGTTCCAAATGTGGCTTTGTTTGTTGAAAACTGCTGAAAAAAAAAAACGTTACAGACAACAAAAAAGTAACAGATCTTCAATTCATGAAAACAGTGCTTGGAAACACATACATGGTTTCTGCGCTATATTGCTGGGACCGTTTTTTTTTTGTCAGCGTATACATATACTTTATGTACAGAAAAAATCGTATATCTTATACGGAAGCTACTGTCCCATACAGACAATATCATTTTGTATAATAGCATAATCTAAATTTTAATGTTTCCATCGGTTTCTGATGACACTTTATATCCTCCAGAAATTACCCAGCGCAGTCGTTTGACTTCGTTTGCCTGGTAACTTGGTAACTTATTTGGCAAATCAAAAATGAGACATTCCTCCATGGCATTTCCAATATAACATGTTAACTTTAACAGATTTCATTGAGACATGCAAAGGAGACATTTAAATAAATCTCTACTCTTAATCAAATTCAAAATTGCCAAAACCGAAAAGTCTCCTTGAAGGATGTCTGTGGACTACTTCTGGCAAGAGTTGTACAGTGCAAGGAAGAAATAATGGTCGACCGCATGTCTATCATTTTTCACCGCATTTAACCCCAATCATTTATTTGGTAATAAACATTTGTGTGTGTTGGAATAGAAATGAATATGTATTTTTGTTGAAACACTTTGATATACATACATACAAACGCAGTCCTCCACACCCATTCCCACCCACACACACACACACATAAATATACTTATATCCTTGTGTAGAACCAGTTGTTTTTTGGGTTAGATGGTGTCGGTTGTTGGCGGTGGTTGATGGTGGTTGATGGTAGTTAGTGGCATTGGTGGCATCTTCATCATATTTGTTGTAAACGATTTAACAGATTGCACAGCACATCATTATTCATTTGAATTTGTAGCGGAGCAAATTGTGCCCTTTGCAGGAACTCGTGCGAACAGGCCTTAAAATGAACGCAAGGATTTCAGTCGCTCCAATTGTACCCAAAATACTGTTTTCCGCCAACAACGCCCGTTGTTACACTTTGGCCATGACAGTGAAGGGCTCCAGCACTGCTGGAAAAACTAAATAAATTTGAATAATTTGTTATGTATGAATGTAAGCAAATATGTAAATGTATACATAATCTCTATGCCATAATGTACAACATTTACAACTACATCCCGCCCGCACTCCTGTGTGTTGGCCCGCCTCCGCTCTCCTCAGCCTCCTTTCACTCAAACATATACAATCATAGCAAAATTGTGCATTAAATCACAAACTTTTGCATTTAAAAATTTATGAACAAATTTAACAAAGCTCCTGCCGCCCTCCTGTGTCTGCCAAGTCCTTCCAACTGAATTCAATTCAATTCCACTTCACATTCGCCCACTTTGAATGCCATGCAAATGAAGAGAGTTTTGAAATAATTTGAAATTTATCTAAAACACAACAGGCGCGCGCGCTCTTATCCTGCAAATGACTGAATGTGCGAAAGTCAATATCGATTGAAAGCGTTTAAATTTGTATTTGTACACACCTGCCTACGACCTGATATTATTTAGGGAGGGAAGGCGAGAAGGTTTCGTTTTTAAGGCCAAATCAAGTGCAATTTACCGTGGAAGGGGGTAACAAAATCGAACATTTCAATAGACGAATGTGGCAAAGCTTCGAGGACGAAGACAACTGTTGATCCTGTTGAACAAATTTAAACAAACCGGTATAACCTCCCTAGAGGTTCAGCCAGTAATGAATGAAAGACATTAAACGCTGCTGTAACTGTGAATCATGAGTGCAACACTTGAGATTGATCGCCATTAGAAAGTTGAAGTGCAATTTTGTGCGAGTATTGCTCTCTTACAGCGGTTGCAAATGGGCAACCCAGCAACGATGCACTAAATGGGGGAAGAAATTAAAACAAATCTCCGGGATTTATATACATATGTCGTGTATTATATATATATGTAAATATATTTAAACGCATTTAAATTAAATACATTTAAATTTTTAAACAGTAAATAACGAATTTGACTGAAAAATTAATAAATTTATACGATAACTCCCAAACGTGGCTATTAGAGAACTAACAAATATAATAAATGGATTTTTAAGAAAATATACTTTTTGTAAAATGATAAACTTTTTGACGTAGAATACGTCTTACCTTAAGGTATAGGGAGTCATGTCAGATTGTTATTGTTGTAATCTTTATTTCATTCATTATGAGGAAACGGCGAGATAACTTTTTTTAAAAATTATTTTGTAGGTAAATGAAGATGTTGTCTTTCGTTTGATATACATTTCATATTGGTTGATATCTTCCTAATATTTAAATTTCTCAAATGAAAATTGTTTAAACACATACACTCAAACATATGTGTGGTGTTTGGTTGAGTGTTTGAGTTTGTAGCGTGAACACAAACTAAGCTCTGTTTAAGTGTGGACACAAACCTTCGGCTGTTGTTTCGATTGATGAAATATTGAAATTTCGTATATTTACTTATGTATTTAAGTGAAATAAAATGTTAAATGTAAATTTGAATTTAACATGCATATATAATTATAAAAAATATATGAAAAAATTAATTCATACATTTTTATGTTAAATGAAAGTGCTGCCAAGTAAGCAAAATAACAATGCTGCTTGATGCTGTTTGACAGCAGCTGACAGTTGACGTTTATCATTTATCATTTATTGTTATATATGTTTTCTGTCTTATCGAATGGCGTATTCTACGTTAAACTTAATGGCCGTGTCTCTGACACAGCCTGCCGGGACTGTGTCAGAGACAAAATGTCTGCTGTATTTTTTTAAGAATTTTTTTTTTATACATTGTATTTCAAAAAAAAAGTATATTTTTAGGTCCTTTTTGTAAGAATATGAATTATAAAGGGTGATTCAGGAAGTTCCGGACAAATTTCTCCAGCGTATTCGTTGGCTCATTTCATGAAGAAAAGTCCACTAGGACCATGTCCGAAAATGCAAGGGTGCGAAATGGCAAAATTTTCGGATTGGTGGTCGGAGGGTAGTAGGGTAAAGTTGCTAACTTCTGAGCCATTGGTCGGGCTTGTTGGAAAGGGGTTTAAGAGGCCTTTTAGAATCAATAGGGGTTTAAGAGGCCTTTTAGAAAGTAGAAAAAACTCAAATCGCCGAGATACAGAGCTTTCGGAAAAAAATGAAAAAAAAATTCAACATAACCTCAATTTGCTCAGCCAGATGGCGGGTAACTTATGATTTTCCAAAATGACCATCGGACATGGTCCTAGTGGACTTTTCTACATGAAATGAGGCAAGGAATACGCTGGAGAAATTTGTCCGGAACTTCCTGAATCACCCTGTATTTTCCCGAAAAGGTCCTTTTTTAATGAAAGGTACTTCTTTTATTAAAAGTTAATGATTTTTTTTAAGAAAAAGAACTATTTTTAAAAAGAAGTACTTTCTGTAAGAACGGCAATAAGAGAATGAATTTTTTTAAAAGTACTTTTTTGAGAAAATTTACTATTTCTAAGAAGTACTTTCTGTAAGAAAAAGCCTTAGAGTATGTATTTTTTTTTCAAAGTACTTTTTTAACAACAGGTACGTTTTAAAGAAATGGTACTCTTTTTAGGAAAAGGTTATGTTTTAAGAAAATGTACTACTTATTTTCAGAAAGGCTACTTATCTCAAGAAACGAAAATGTATTATATTATTTTTAAGAAAAGGTACTTTCAAGAAAAGGAATTTTTGTAAGAAAAGGTATTTTTTAAGAGAAGATATTTTTTGAAGCAAAGATTATTCTGTAAGAAATGGAAATTTTTTTGAGAATTTTTTTTATACACTGTATTTTTTTTTAAAAAAAAAGAGGATATTTTTAGGTCCTTTTTGTAAGAATATGTTTCATATTTTCCAGAAAAGATAATTTTTTAAAGAGACGTACTTCTTTTATTAAAAGCTAATGTTTTTTTTTAAGAAAAGGAACTATTTTTAAGAAGAAGTACTTTCTGTAAGAAAAACCCATAAGAGTATGTATTTTTTTTACAAAGTACTTTTTTAAACACAGGTACTTTTTAAAGAAGTGGTACTCTTTTTAGGAAAAGGTTATGTTTTAAGAAAAAGTACTTATTTAAAGTACGTACTTGAAAGGTATTATTTTATTTTTACGAAAAGTGCTTTTAAGAAAAGGAGTTTTTGTAAGAAAAATTCATTTTTTTATTAATAGGTATTTTTTTTTTGAAGAAAAGGTTGTTTTTTAATTAATGGGATTTTTTTTAGAATTGTAATTTTTAGAATTGGAATTTTTTTAGAATTTAGAACAGGAATAGGTACATTTTTCCCAAGAAAAGTTATTTTATTTCACAAAAAATGCACTCGTTAAAGAAAAGGTAATTTTTTAAGAAAAGGCAATTTGTGGTAAGAAAATGTACTTTCTTAACAAAAGGTACTTACTTTTAAAAAATTACATTTTTTAAAAAAAAAGGTACGTTTTGTGAGAAAATTTACTTTTTTAAGCGAAAGTACTTCGTTAAGATAAGGTACTTTGTTTAAGAATATGAATAGGTATTTTTTTTTTGAGAAAATTTACTTTTTTTGGGAAAAGACACTAATTTAAAATAAGATTCTTTTTTAAAACTTCTTTCACTTTGGGTTAACTAAATTTACTTTTTATTGGGTTCAAAACTACAATATATGCAAAATATTGGTTACAGGCTGCACCTAGAAAACTTCCCATTATACTAGAAATTTCCCAACATATGTGAGAAATCTAGTTAGTCTAGACACAAACCAAAGCAAAAATAAACAATATAGTTGATAATAGTGGGTTGTAACATAATAGTGTTAAAACAAAAGTTGTTTAATTGTTTTTTTCATTTAGCCCCCATCCCGCAACGTGCGATAAGGAACTTCGTTCCAAAACTTCGTGCCGATAAATGTGTCGCTAAGCGAAGTTTATAATGATGACCCACACAGCACATAAAGTGTGTCCCAATAAAAGTGCACCATTTACTTTCATATTAAATAACACAGTTTTTGACAAACTGGTGATACAGGGTGATTCCATTTTAATACAATTCTTTGACAGCAATTATTTGTGATATGTTATATGATATGATATGTTTTGTTATTATTATATGTTTAGGGTTTTTTGGATGGGGGTCTCAAACTACGCGTAATGAAGAGGTGATTACGGAAGCGTCGATCTTTTTTATACGAGGCTACTTACAGTACCCTACCAGCCGTTAAAGTTTCGATTCCTAGTACATTTTCGAAAAAAAATATATAGAAAAAAATATTTTCAAAAGTTTTGACAGATAATTTTTTCACGTCATTTTGAAATCTCTATCATGCCTATTTTGTCTTCTCAATTTTGCTGCATTTTACATAAATATTCCATCAAATAGCTAATATTTTAAAAAATCTCATTTGATTCGCAGGTTTGTCTTTCCGTTTCGCAAAATCACCTGCAAATATATATTTTCTTTAATACGCGTCGTTTGAAACTCCCCAGAATTCAAATTCCAAAAAAGGGGTTTTCAGTACATCCTATTGGTGCTACAGGCTCTGACAAACTCAGTCCGACAACGCGTAGAAGTGATCCAAGTATTTTATCAAAATGGGCTTCTGTAAAAAATGCATTTCGCGCATTGTGTGATTTTTTCGGTCAACATTACCCGCCATTTGAGCCAACAATCAGACGATTGGTGCAGAATTTGGAAGAAACTGGGTCGGTGCAAACCGTGGCAGCACCCGTCGTTCGTCTTCATTGAGGTTGTTGCGCCGAAAATATTGCTGCTGTGAAATAAAATGTAGGCTAGGCAGCGACAACTTCAATTCGTGGACGTTGGCTCTGGTAGCAGCAATTGAACCTTTCCTATTGAATGGATTTTAACCATTGAACGGGTTTGAACAAAATAACTATTTCAACAGTAATATCGGGGGAACAACAGCTGTATAAATCCAGTAAACTATATTCAAGGCTAGGCCCCGGCGACCTCCGATGGTCTACTTGCACGAATATAGGGCCACTAAGATTTTACTGACTGTCGGTGGTGCAATGGTTAGTGTGCGCACCTCTTGTACATGAGACCCTGGATTCGACCCCTGCTCTGACCACCTTAAATTTCTTTCGGCGCCGGTCACCTCGCATAGTGACGGCGACACTATCGAATATTTAGCCATGAAAAAGCTTCTCAAAATACCGTTCGGAATCGGTGTAAAACTGTGGGTCCCAATCAGTAAGTGTAAAACTAGAAAGCGCACAGCTCACTGGCTCCCTCCAATTTCTTCATCGAATGTAATGGGAAACCACTTGTTTATTAATTTATAAGACTTTACTGATCCAATCCATAGCGTTAGGTTTGAAGCGGATTTTTTTTTGTCCAGAATCATACCGAGTGTAACGTGGTTCAGTCGAGGACTGAGGTAAACTCAGTCACGTTCAAAGTCTTTCGTTAGGATCCGTCAAACCTTTCGAAATACGAACAGAATAGTTTACCCTTTTCTGGGGTTCGAATTCAGATTCTTTATTAATCATTAATTTACAAAGTAAGTTAATTTTCGGAAATAACATCAACTGACCCACTCGTTGAGAACACTCGCCTGGACTGACGACTCTCTTCTGGGAGCTTTTGTATTGGATTAACAATGCTCTATTGGGGCATGTTGCGGACTGGTAGATTTTAAGATGATCGTGTTGTACACGCGATTATTCGGATTCACTGTGTAGTTCGGGTATGCAGATTAGTGACTCGGTCTGTGATTTCCATGTCCGGTTCGGGATTGGTCATCATTGAATGGATTGTGTAGGAACAGTACAGGGGAATATTCGGTAAGAAACCCACTATGGGGAATTGTTAACCGAAGCCGCTATACTTGAAGAGTCAGCTGAAGCCGCTTTAATCGAATAGACACCCGAAGCCACTATAAAGGAATAGTCAGCCGAGGCAGCTATAGTCTAATAGTCAGCTGAAGCCGCTACAGTCAGCCGAAGCCGCTATAATCGAATAGTCAGTTGAAGCCGCTTTAATCGAATAGTCAGCCGAATCCGCTATAATGGAATAGTCAGCCGAAGCCGCTATAGTCGTATTGTCAACCGGAGCTACAGTACAGCGGAATATTGGTTAAGAAACCCCCTATAGGGAACAGTCAGCCGAAGCCGCTATAATTGAATAGTCGACCGAATCCGCTATGGCGGAATAGTCAGTCGATACCGCTATAATTGAATAGTCAGTCGATGCCGCTTTTATGTAGGGTTTTTCAATAAGAGCGCTACAAAAGTTTTTTAAAATAAAACAAAACCGGTTTTAGATACCAATGAAATTCTTTATTCCTGTGAAAGCACGTTCGATGCCATTATGCATGGAACTCGATTTCTTTTGAATGGCCACCACGGGCACGCTTGCAGAAGTCCAGACGCTGAACCCAATTTTCGACGGTTTTCAAGCATAAATCGGCCGATACTGCTGCAAGTTCTCGTTCGATATTCGTACGAAGTTCATCAATCGTCGCTGGCTTGTTGGCATAGACCATAGACTTGACGTAGCCCCACAGGAAATAATCTAACGGCGTCAAATCGCACTACCGAGGCGGCCAATCGACTGGGCTATTTCGTGAGATAACACGTTCACCAAACTTGGTTTCCAATAAATTGATTGTGGCATTCCTCCAAGTCCAAGTCCTATCATTGTACGGTAGCGATTCGCATTCACAGTAATGTGCCGGTCTTGATCATCACGGAAGAAGTACGGCCCAATGACGCCGCCGGTCCATCAACCGCACCAAACCGCAATTTTTTCGGGATGCAATGATGACTCATGGATTACGTGTGGATTGCTGTCTGACCAATAACGCATATTTTGCTTATTGACGAAGCCATTCAGCCAGAAATGAGCCTCATAGCTGAAGATGATTTTCCGATGAAAATCCGAATCATTTTCAAGTTGATGGTCAGCCCAATTCACGAACATACGACGCTTATGGTGGTCAAGCGGCTTCAGTTCTTGCGTCAATTTGATCTTGTAAGGATGAAGGCCAAGATCTTTTCGCAAAATTCGCCACAACGATGTCACAGAGATGCCCAACGCTCGAGAGCGACGTGTGAGAGACACATTTGGGCTTTCTTGAACTGAAGCCTCAACAGCAGCAATATTCTCGACACTACGGGCACTTCTTTGTCTCACTGGCACGGGAACATTTTGTACTGTACCAGTGGATTCAAATTTTTCCACTCGACGCTCAATTGTTGAACTGGTAGGACGATTATGACGAGCATAAATTGGACGTAGCGCTCTTAAAGTTGAGGCCACTGACTCCAAATTTCGGCAGTAAATTTTAATAATTTCTACTCGTTGTTGGCTCGTATATCTATCCATGATGAAATGGCAAACCACACTGAAGAGAAATGTCAAAAGAGCGGGAAAAATATGGCGTCGGTTGCTGTCCCTATCGATTTACTTTTGTAGCGTCTCTGTTGATAAACCCTTTATAATAATATAATAGTGAGGCGAAGCCGCTATAGTCGAATAATCAGCCGAATCCGCTATAGTCGAGTGGTCAGCCGATGGCTCTATAATCGAATAGTCAGCCGAAGGCGCTATAATGGATTAGTCAGCCGAAGCCGGTATAGTCAAATTGTCAGCCGGAGTCGCTATAGTCGAAAAGTCAGCTGTAGCCGCTATAGTCGAATATTCAGCCGAAGCCGCTATAATCTGTAAATTTATTCACTCCTCAGGCTACTCAAACTTGTCAATAAATACGTTTGCCGCATTAACGCGAATGAGAACTACATCGAAGTGTTTATTATTGTGTAACCACTGAAGCAAGTGCGTTGCTGCAATATATGTATACAAGGTTGACAGAGCTCGTGCGTTTGCGAGTGAGTGTGGTTGTTCGCGAGGGTGACGTATGTAAGTTGGTATGTTGTGTTGCTGGCTTCAAAGAGAGTTTGTGTTTGTACGTTGGCCCGTAAGAGTGGTTGTAGTTATGTATGTTTATACGTAAATGTAGCGATGGTCAACGGGTATGGAAGTGAACTCTTAAATATGTACTGACGGATTATATTGTGACGTTTTTCTGCATTTGCTGAAAACCAATTCTTGTTTGCCCACTTAGAAAGTCTCCTAAGACAGCCGTGGAGCACAGTTCTGCACGTAGAGGTTTATTTACCTTGTACTGCAATTTCCAGGTCGTCAACCGTTGCAACCTGAAACTCCAGGATAATGCTATCCAGGTCTAAATTCCTGTGATGTGGAGCTAAGGCTTCCCCTTGGGGTGTTCCTCTATTCATATTTCGGGTTAAACTGGTGTGAACCAATGGCGAAGTTATGCGCCTATTTGCACGTAGTTCATAGATGAAATTAATGATGATACCCTGGTCAACAGATAGCGTCGATAGAGCATATTTGATAGATCTCGGTAAAATGTTGTCAAAATCAACCTCTATACCAGCAAATGTGACAAGGTGTACACTAGGGTGTACTGAAAAGCGCGTTTTTGGAATTTCAATTTTGGGGGCTATTAAAAGATGCTTATTGAAGAGCTAATTACGGGAACGTCAAACTTTTTCTATAACGAGGGGACGTATATTCCCCAACCACCCGTGGAAGTTTTGAATCCTGGTGTGAGTATTTGAGTAAACAAAACTTTTATTTTTCGGTCAATATGGGGATCACACTACGTGTCATGATGAGCATAATTAGAAAAATATGATATCTAAATTTTTACAGAGTATTTTTTCCACGGCAGCATTATGAAGACTTGATCAAGCATATTTTTCCAATTTCGAGGTCTTGTGTTTTGATATCATTTGACTTCTTTCTTCGGGGCTACGTGAATTGTAAGGTCTATGTCAATAAGGCTGCGATGATTCCTGAGCTGAATATACAGCCCAAACTATGCCCAAAAAGTCATGCAAGATGTTGATACGCGCATCCTGCTCTGCCAGAGGAGTCATGTTAAGAGTTAAAAGGATATTGTGTCTCATCAATAAAAGCCATAAACTAGAAAACATGATGAACTAAACACTATTTTAGTTCGAGAAATTTTGGTGAGTTTTATTTATAAAAGAAAATCTGCGGTCTTATTGAAACACCCTATATTTGTATTGCATTGTAAAGTAGGCATGTTCTGATTAAGTGAGGAAAAAAATATTCGGCAAATGGTCCCGCGGCTTTGACCACAGGCCCTTGCTCTTTTCATGAAATGATGTGATTCAAAGATGTGGCTCTATCTCACCGATTACACGTTGTATCTCGGCCTTGAGCCCAGGAGTTGTTTATGGATTATTCATATAGGTCAGAGATTTCACAAAACCCCAAAGGAAGAAATCGCGTGATCTTAAACAAATAAATATATGATATCCCAATATATCCCTTGAAGTGGTTGTGGAGTGCTTCTCACACGAAGTGAGCTGTGTGCTTTCTAGTTTTCCCCTCACAGGTGAGGACCTACTGTGTTACACCGGTTCCGAGTAGAATTTTGTGAAGCTTTTTAGTACTTAATAGTATCGCCTTAGTACTTAATAGTACTTAATAGTATCGCCATCACTAAGCGAGGTGACCGTCGTCGAAAGAAATGAAAGGTGGGCGAAGCAGGGATGGAAGTTATGTACTCATGTACAAGAGCCTCGCCCACTAAACATTGTACCAGCGACAGCCGCATTATCTTGACCATCGGAATTTCGAGAGATAGTTCGGCCTGGAAATCGTTGCTCCAATAATTCGATTGTTTCATGCGCGTTATGGTACATGTCATGTTGAGGTCACAAGAACTCCGATATGATGTTCCTGTAATTAATGCCATTCACACACTCAAAGAATTAATTGTTTGAAAAAAGATTGTAGCAACCGCAAAGTCGGCTGTTGCCACCGAATTGCAGTTACCACAATCGAATTGAGGTTGTCACTACTGAATTTAATGCTCACAACTGAAATTCGCTCGAAGCCACCTCTTCTAGGTTGTAAGAACCACAATTGCGTTCTGACATACTCTAGTTCGGATGTTATGACTGATTTGAAATCCACATCCAGCCAGTTGAGGAAGCATTTGCTTCTCATGGATCAAGTGCGGATGTTCTCAGTCCCAAATTTGGCAATATTGTTCGTTGACGAACCCATTCATACGAAAATACGCCTTATCGGTGAAGATGTTTGGTTTCGTAAAATCGGCATTCACTTCAGTTTGCTTCGTCATCCATTGAACGAACTGCCGACTTTGTGTATTGTTTCATGGTTTGAGTTCCTGCCTGAGCTGAATCTTGTACGAGTAAAGGTGGAGGTGGTCGTTCGTCAAAATTCGCTGCATGGTACTTCGCGAAGTTGTTGTGGACGATGTCGAAATGAAGTTTGTGGCTTGTCGCCTACACCGGCCCTTATATCGCCGCACACTAAACTTAATGTCCAGAATCGACCCAGTTTCTTAATTTTTTTTTGATCACTCTTTGAATTGATGACACATTGGGCTCACTTTCAAAACCGAAAATTTCCGAGCCGTATCAGGGTAACTTCCCCATTTCTGTAATGGGTTTTGACAATGATAACGTATTCTTCCTTTTTTGTAGTGCTCCCTTGTTAATAACACTGTGTAATTTTTTAAGTCATGGAAATATAACCATATACGGACACCACTACGTGATAAAAGACAAACAAAAACTACCCGTGTCTCCCTATTTTGCCCAAAGTCATGGAATTTTTTTTATGGGCCCCAAAGATTTGGGGCCTCGGTGTCATTTTTGCAAAAAAGTGATCATTTCGTCAGGCTCATATCTTGCAATTCGTTTGGAATTTTGATTTACTTTCTGAGGGAAAGTTGTAGCTCTTGTCATAGAGAAGAAAAATTGTGAACATATAAAATCAAAAAAACTTCATCTTCGAAGTCAAAGAAGCAAAAGGCTTTACAAAATTCGATTTTTTTACCTTTTTTCCCCTGTTCGGGTCCATAGGTAGCAAACCATTCAAAACTCAAGGAAACAATGAACTACAGAAATGTACCTAAGATTTCAGTAAACAACTTTCTAGGACATATGAACTTCCTAGGAATGATTCTTAACACCGTTTAGGTAGCGCTTAAATAGCGTTTAGGTTGCCGCAAATGTGCAAAATTTCCCGAACATTTTTTAATTTCACTGTGTGTAATTTTTTACAGTCATGGAAATATAACCATATACGGACACCACTACGTAATAAAAGACAAAAAAAAACCCGTTTCTCCCAGTTTTGCCCAAAGTCATGCACTTGTTTTATGAGCCCCCAAAGATTTGGGGCCTCGATGTAATTTTTCCATAAAAGTGATCCTTTTTTCAGGCTCATATCTTGCAAATAGTTCGGAATTTTGATTTACTTACTGAGGGAAAGTTGTAGGAACATATAAAATCAAAAAAACTTCATCTTCGAGGTCAAAAAAGCAAAAGGCTTTACAAAATTCGATTTTTTTAGTTTTTTTCCCCTGTTCAGGTTTATAGGTAGCAAACCATTCAAAATTCAAGGAAACAATGAACTACAGAAATGTACCTAAGATTTCAGTAAACAACTTTCTAGGACATATCAACTTCCTAGGAATGATTTATATATGAGCCTGACAAAATGATAACTTTTTTGCAAAAATGACACCGAGGCCCCAAATCTTTGGGACCCCATAAAGAAAGTGCATGGCTTTGGGCAAAACTGGGAGACACAGGTCTTTTTTTTTTGCCTTTTATCACGTAATGGTGTCCGTATATGGTTATATTTTTTCGTGTTGCACTGTGTAATCACAGCAATAGTAGACGGCAGCTGTCAAATTTAAAAATCTGTCTTTTTTATGTTTGGATGCAACTATAACATGTTTGTAGCGTGTCGCAAATATAATATATTTGTGTCCAAATACATTGTGGTTGCTACTCAATATTACATGTCTGAGACACAATTATTAATATGTTATAATATATATTTTTGTGACTTAATAGTCGCTTTGTTTGTTAAAATCTGCTGAAAATAAAACGTGACAGACAAACAAAAAAAGCAGCAGATTTTCAATCCGTGAAAACAATGCTTGTAAACATATGCATATGCATATGCAGTAACTGAATTTGAAGTAGTAGCTTTTTTTGAAGTAGCATCTTTGGGAAGACTTGCTCGTGGCAGAAGAAGAAGACTTGACTTAGAGGATACTGACTTTTACCTCTAATATAATTCAATAAATATTTAAATAACGCGAAATTTAAATAACCCTATATTATGACTCAACTGTAGTGATATCAGACATTGTATGAAATCTTATTTTGTTTCAACTAAAATACATAAAAACAAATGCCACAAGGGTTGCGTGTGTTGGTTCTTTTGTTTCCGAATTATTTATATCAATGTTATATTAATCATTGTAATCAATATTTTTTGGTCAATCTACAAAAATCTGCCAAATTGCCCATAAAGAACTGACAAAAATTCTGCCAATAAACCATTAAAAAGTATTGACTTACATTTGCTATTAATAAAATAAAATGCTTTGGCCTCAAGCTAACAGATTATTTGTGCTATAATACAAATAACATGTGATTATTACAAATATTATATTAATTTATTCTTATATTAAAAATAACTAAAAAGGACACAATGTGAAAAACAAAAAAATATTAGTTTATTATACTGTAGATAATAAAAATAATAAATGTCATAACTATTTGCACAAAACCAATATAAAAAGGAATGACTCTCCCACAAAAATATTTATATATTTTCGTGACAGTTTCATTATGACAATGACATTCTTATTTGCAAATATTTCAATGAAAGCAGTAATAAACTTAATGGGAATTGTCTTGGAACCAATGAAATTTTAAAGCAAACAGTAGTCACGGTCTAGCACGCTGAAAAATCTATCCTTGTTTGTTGTTTGCATGCAAATATAACGTGTTTGTAGCTTGTCGCAAATATAGCATACATGTATCCAAACACACTGTGTTTGCTGCTCAATAATACATGTTGGAGACACAATGATTAATAAGTTACAATATATGTTTTTGTGGCCCAAATGTGGCTTTGTTTGTTGAAAACTTCTGAAAGAAAAAAGTGACAGACGATCTTCAATTAAGGCTAACAATTCTTGCAAACATATACATGGTTACTGGAATACGTTAAGGGAACCCTTTTTTCCAGCGTGTAGGTCTTAAATTGATAAATAACATAATTAAAATTTTTTAATCCACTGTGCCAGCAAAGGCGGGAGTGGTAGTGGCCAGCAATGATTCCTTCATTGGCCGGTCCAAGCAGCTCACTACTTCCACGCTGTATTCCATGGGAAATGGCCTTTTCAGAAACCTCCATTAGGTAGCTAGAGTGAGAAGACGAAACAAATGAGCAGCCTGATTGGTTATACAATCACTGATACGTCTCAGGTTTATTAGGTGACTGATGTCACTGAAGCTCATCAAACTATCGGGCATATTCTTTTGCGGATGAGCCAAACATACGGGTCAACGGCGGATAGAAACCAAATGAAGAAGATCCAGGTTCAACATATTGCATCCTGGTTAGCGTCTGAACCATAATGGGCGGCTGCAATCAAATATACTGGCAGTAGATAAAATGCAAAAACCCGGTGGACTGGGTTTGCCTCCCGCCACCGTTCATAATGGCAGTGAAAATACGTAGTCGAACAAGAAAACATAAGCAACCCCTATTTGTTGACGACCCCCGCAAACGTTATAAGGACCACGGTTTACGGATATAAACCTGCAATGTGGTAATGTCAGCCTCGAAAGTTATAAGGCTGACATTACCGCAATCCAGGAAATGCGAAGGACAGGACATGCCTGCACAAGAAAAAAAACTCCGACATACTATACTACAGTTGCTATGAGAAAAAACATAAATTTGGTTGCATATTTGTAGTTGGCAAAAGACTGCGGCATCTAGTCTCTAGGTTCAATCCTGTGAGGGAACGTATAGCCACAATCCGCCTAAAAGCGAAATATTTTTATATTTCCCTAATTTCTGTGCATGCCCCGACGGAAGAGAAAGATGATGATGCCAAAGACATATTCTACGAGCGCCTAGAGGAAACGTATGACCACATTAAGATTGTACTAGGATATTTTAATGCCAAAGTAGGCAGGGAGAATGTGTTTCATCCAACTATTAGCAATTTCTGTCTACATGCTGACAGTTGCGACAACGGTATAAGATAGATTGACTTTACATGTCTACATGCTGACAGTTGCGACAACGGTATAAGACTGATTGACTTTGCTGCGGCATAAAACATGGTCATTAGTGGAACACAATTCCAGCATAAAGAGGCTACTTGGGTATCCCCTGATCAAAGAACGAAGAACCAAATTGATCACGTGGTAATTGATGGAAGGCACTCATCCAGTGTAATGGACGTACGAGTGATCAGAGGATCTAACATCGATTCTGATTACTACCTGGTATTAGCAAAGGTTCGCACAAGATTAAGTAGAGCGAAAATCGTACGAAACCAGACGCAGAGGAAGCTGGACATTGGAAAGCTGCAATTACCAGAGGTAGCCACAGTCTACTTAAGGAAGCTCTCGCAACTTTTGGCACAGAACCCACCCCCGATGACGATCCTGATGCGCAGTGGAAACCCATTTCCGACTCTATAAAAACTGCCGCAACAATGGTACTTGGTTTTGAAAAACCGATTCGCAATAAACCATAGTAAGAGTGTCTCATTGCAAATGATTAAAGGAAAGATGCACGTATGGCAATGCTTTACTCAATTGCAACGCGAGCAGCAACCGAGCGGTATAGGGAGAAAAGAAAGGACGTAAACCGTCTCTTTAGGCGTAAGAAACGGAAGTGGAGAAAGCGCGAAAGTGAGAATACTGAGACATACAGAAGGAAGAACGAAGCCCGAAAATACTACCAAAAAGTCAAAAACGGAACTAATTGACATGGCCCCCTTCTGTGAAGACAAGGACGGAAATCTCTCCGCAGATGTGCAGAGCATGTTGGGAATATGGAGAGATCATTTCTTCGCGCTATTGGTACTTGAGATATCCAATGACGAGACAATCGATCAAAATTTGGACGACGACGTCGATTGCCCCTCTCCTAACCAAGACGAGGTAAGAACAGCTATTGCCCGGCTTAAGAACAACAAAGCCGCAGGAGCCGATGGATTACCGGAGGAGCTGTTTAAGGCTGGAGGCAATGAACTGATAAGGTGCATGCCTCAGCTCATTAGAAAAATTTGGTTAGATGAATGCAAGCCCGGCGATTGGAGTCTCAGTGTACTATGTCCCATATTTATAAAAGGTGACACGCGACTCTGTGCCAACTACCGTGGAATAAGCCTTTTATACATAGCGTATAAGATTCTATCGAGGTTCTAAAACCAATTATCGCTGACAGGATTGGACCATACCAGTGCGGCTTTCGGCCTGGAAAATTGAGAACGAACACCAAATCCGCAGTGAAAGTTGGCAAGGATCTTACCGGACCTTTCGAAACTAAGCGACGCCCCAGGCCAGGCGACACCCTATCATGCGATCTATTTAACATCTTAATAGAGATTATTCTGAAAAAAGCTGCTGCCAACATGAATAAAACCATCAGCAGCAAAAGTCACATGCTGCTCGCGTATGCTGATGCTATAGATATCATTGGACGCACAATTAGAGAAGTTACTGCGGTGTTTTTGAGAATTGAGAAGGAGTCAGCAAAAGTGGGTCTGACGGTAAATGAGGACAAGACAAAATTCATGGTTTTAACGTGCAGGGCCTCCACGCGATCAGACCAAAGCGTGAACGATGATAACCGTTATAATTTCGAGGTGGTGGACGAATTTATATAACTCGGATCTGCCGTAACAAAAAAAAAACAACAACTCAGCCTGGAGATCAAGCGGAGAATTGTGCTTGCGAATAGATGTTATTTTGGGCTAAGCAAGCACTTTAGAGATAAAGTCCTCTCTCGAGTAACAAAAGTTCAACTATACCAGACTCTCATATAACCTGTCTTGCTTTATGGCGCAGAATCCTGGGTCTTATCGGACGCGGACGAAACATCTGTAGAAGTCTTCGAGAGAAAAATACTCTGAAAAATTTATGCCCCTATAGTGCACAACGGCGAGTATTGGCGACGCATGATCCATTAGCTGTATGAGCTATATCGCGACATTGACATAGTTAAGCGGGTCAAGATAACGCGTTTGCGCTGGCTAGGCCATGTTAGTAGTATGGATGTGGACGAACCAGCACGAGGGGTTTTTGAAGCCGAACTCGAAGGAAGACGACAAATAGGAAGACCAAGACTCCGCTGGAGGGATCAGGTTAACGAATCCCTGCGTACACTTGGTATTGCCGACTGGAGAGATAAGACAAAAGATCGAACTGGTTGGCGAAATATATTATCTTCGTTTTGTAAGGTCCCTGACTCCTCGGGGTTGTTCGTGATCGGATAAGTAAGTAAGTTGAAATTATTTTTAACCTCTTTTTGGTGAGCAGGACCCCAAAACACGCTTAAAAATTATTCACATACCTTGGACAAAATGGTGGCATAGTGATATTAATATACTGGTTGGGGTTACTAATCCGCTAGTTAACTACACACTTAAAACTGGCTACCAGTTATGGAGGCGTCAATAAAAATAACTGTTCTCCAGGCAACTTAAACTACACGGTGAAAAATCTGTATTTTTTGTTGGTTAGATGCAAATATACATTGCTTCTTGCTTGTCTGAAATATGATATAAAGGGTTTTTCAACAGAGACGCTACAAAAGTAAATCGATAGGGACAGCAACGACGCCATATTTTATCCCGCTCTTTTGACATTTCTCTTCAGTAAGGTTTGCCATTTCATCATGGAAAGATATACGAGCCAAAAACGAGTCGAAATTATTAGAATTTACTACCGAAATTTGGAGTCAGTGGCCTCAACTTTAAGAGCGCTACGTCCAATTTATGTTCGTCATAATCATCCTACCAGATCAACAATTGAGCGTCTAGTGGAAAAAATTTGAATCCACAGGCACAGTACAAAATGTTCCCGTACCAGTGAGACAAAGAAGTGCCCGTAGTGTCGAGAATATTGCTGCCGCTGAGGCTTCAGTTCAAGAAAGCCCAAATTTGTCTCTCACACGTCGTTCTCAAGCGTTGGGCATCTCTGTGACGTCGTTGTGGTGAATTTTGCGAAAAGATCTTGGCCTACATCCTTACAAGATCAAATGGATGCAAGAACTGAAGCGGCTTGACCACCATAAGCGTCGTATGTTCATGAATTGGGCTGAGCATCAACTTGAAAATGATTCGGATTTTCATCGGAAAATCATCTTCAGCGATGAGGCTCATTTCTGGCTGAATGGCTTCGGCAATAAGCAAAATATGCGTTATTGATCCACACGTAATCCATGAGGCATCATTGCATCCCGAAAAAATTACGGTTGGGTGCGGTTTATGGGCCGGCGGCGTCATTGGGCAGTACTTCTTCCGTGATGATCAAGACCGGCACATTACTGTGAATGCGAAACGCTGCCGTTCAATGATAACCGAATATGTTTGGCCCCAATTCGATAATATGGACTTGGACGGCGCCACAAGCCACACAGCGAATGCCACAATCTATTTATTGGAAACCAAGTTTGGTGAACGTGTTATCTCACGAAATGGCCCTGTCGATTGGCCGCCTCGGTCGTGCGATTTGAATTTCACATAGACCATAGTGAAATTGCAGCAGTATCGGCCGATTTATGCTTGAAAACCGTCGAAAATTGGGTTCAGCGTCTGGACTTCTGCAAGCGTGCCCGTGGTGGCCATGCAAAAGAAATCGAGTTCATCGAACGTACTTTCACAGGAATAAAGAATTTCATTGATAGCTAAAACCTGTTTTGTTTTATTTTAAAAGAAATTTGTAGGGCTCTTATTGAAAACCCCTTTACTTGTGTCCAAACACATTCTGTTTGCTATGCATTATTACATGATGAAGACATATAAACTAATGGGTTATAATATACGTTGTTGTGACCCAAACGTGGGTTTGTTTGTTGGAAACTGCTGAAAACAAAAACGTGTTAGACAACAACGAAACATGAAAGCAACAGATCTTTAATTCATGAAAACAATGCTAACAAACATATACATGGTTCCTGCAATGTGTTGCTGGGGCCGTTATTTTCCAGAGTGTACTTTATTCAAATAGATAAACTTTAGTTTCCAACTGTCAACTATTATATTTAGTGTTGTATACAGTATGACTTTTTAACTTTGGGCGACATTAAATGCTTTCCCATGCGATCTTAGAAAAGGAACAGTCTGGTATTACATGTCCATTTTGATTTCAAATCTACTTCATATAAAAAATATAGTTTTCGTTTTGCTGAATACTGTCAATCACTTGTCGATGTACATAATCAAAGTAGAATTCGCCAAGGAAGCGGCTATAACAGCACGAAGGGAAACAACATAAGCAAAAGAAAATGCATAGTACTACAAGAATTTTGTCATAGTTCGTATTATTCTTGGTCGTTCTCTTCTTCTATGCCGTTTCATTTGAGTGTCGCACGTACTACAAAGTACCAACTGTGTTAAAGAAAGCAACAGAGATTGCGACACAAATTGAAGTGACGAGGAAATTGTGACAGTTTTCTGCAGCGACACTTCATTACGACAGGGAGTGTGGGGGGAGAGGAATACCACAAGAAGGAATTGCTTTAACTAGTGTGTTAGTGTGACAAAACTTGTATCCATTCAGACACACACACACACCGAGGTGCTACTCCTTAAGGAACCAAAACACCGGTATGAAGTACTCAGTAGTAATGGAATGATGGCGCAGATAGAGTCGAGCCAAACAAGCTCATCATCAAATCAACCAAACAGGGCAACAACCACACAAAGCAACAACAACAACGCCAGCGAGTCCAACATGACAACTTACACGGTATTTTGGCAACACACAAACACAGTGACATACACACATACATGTGTATCCTTGAACATATCTCAGGCTGGGTGTTGTGGTCCCATATTTTGTTGCTACCACTTCCCATACTGGAGTAGTTTGACAGTATTCGGTTTTTTTTTTGCATTCCTTCCTTCCGGTAGTGTTTTACGTGAATGACAACCATTTGGCCATTGTAACTGTCATTTTGACTGTTCAGGTGGTTCATATGTGCCACAGTTTATTGTGTTACAACGAGTTTATTCTAAATATACATGCACACTCAAGTGAGTCCATTGATACATACATACATATGTATGCATATTTTGGTGATGGTGTTGGTGTACGTACCTTTTCGGCGACTGTGTAATAAAGAGAACGTCATCTGGTGCCTCATATTGGCAGCAGTGTTATAACACGACTTTTTAGCCAGTTAACAGGATGTTTTCTCTGTATTGTCAGTGTGTGGTACTCATACTCGTGTGTCCATTTAGCACTTACATAAGCTTTATTTACCACATCATTTTTGGGCAACGTCAGATGAGAATCAACAGTATTAGTTCAGGATATTATGGAGGCTAAACAGTGGTTGCCTCAACCTCAAGGCAAGGGTGCAACTTATTTGAAATCATATTTGAATTTTATATTTTATTTATTTTTATTATTATTCATTTAATAATAAATATTTATTTATTATTATTGTTTATTTATTATTATCATTTTTAATATAACAACATTATTGCACAGGCTAAAAACTATTTCCGACTTTAAGTAGGATTGATGTCGCACTGTGGCTCAGATTATTTTTCCGTTGGCCAAAAATCGGTGACTTTTGAATCGATTGAGATATTTTAGTAAGTTTTTTGGAACGAAGCACGTTATCGCACGTTCCGGGATGGGGGCTAAATGAAAAAAAATTAAATAACTTTTTTTTAACACTGTTATCCTGCAACCCAGTATTATCAATAATAATAAATATAGTGCCCCCATTGTCAACTTTGTTCACTAGGTGCTGTCCTGTACCACTGTCACTTTCATTGAAGTTTTCCATAACTCTCACTGACGTTTATTCAAAATTGTGGGAAATTTTTGTGAAAGTATTTTAAACAATGAAAAATGTGACAAAATTTAAATGATTTTACATAATAGCATTTGTTTCTTATATAAAAAACTATTTCAAAGCCATGAGGCCGGTGTTGCGATATCAATAGGAGAAACCCCGTTAGACCGCCCAAAGATGGACATCCCGGAACACCTTTTTAATCTAAAAACTTCCCCGCCCAAAAACTGTAGCAACTTCTATGGTCGAAGATGCCAAAACCGTTAGAGTGTCTGAGGACTCTCAACATGGAATGGTAGCTGAACTGGAAGAAGAACAAATTCATGAGGATATAGTCGGTGGTGACATGGTTTTGCAATTTGATGGCCATCAAACATTCTACTTTAAGTAACCTGTTGTATTCTTATTGAAAATTTAAAAATTTTTTTGATATGAAATTGTAGAATTTTAATGTCATATTTTTTTGACTTTTTTTGGAAAAAAAGTCCCATTTATTGCTTACAACGACATCTAGAAAATTACCCATTACACTAAAATTTTCCCAACACTTGTGCCTCATATATTAGTTTACTTTATCTATGTTATCAACTATATTGGGTACTTTTGCTTTGGTTTGTGTCTAGACGAAGTGATATTTTTGTTGAAAATTAATATTTCTTATGATATGAAATTTTGGAATTTTAATGTCATATTTTTTGACTTTTTTTTGGAGAAAAAATCCCATTTATTGCTTACAACGACATCTAAAAAATTACCCATTACACTAAATTTTTCCCAACACTTGTGCCTCATATATTAGTTTACTTTATCTATTTTATCAACTATATTGGGTACTTTTGCTTTGGTTTGTGTCTAGACGAAGTGATATTTTTGTTTAAAATTAATTTTTCTTTTGATATGAAATTTTAAAATTTTAATGTCGTATTTTTTTTAATTTTTTTTGGGAACAAAAAAAATTGCATTTATTGCTTTCAACGACATCTAAAAAATTACCCATTACACTAAAATTTTCCCAGCACTTGTGTCTCACCTATTAGTTTACTTTATCTATGTTATCAACTATATTGGGTACTTTTGCTTTGGTTTGTGTCTAGACGAAGTGATATTTTTGTTGAAAATTAATATTTCTTATGATATGAAATTTTGGAATTTTAATGTCATATTTTTTGACTTTTTTTGGGAACAAAAAAAATTGCATTTATTGCTTACAACGACATCTAAAAAATTACCCATTACACTAAAATTTTCCCAACACTTGTGCCTCATATATTAGTTTACTTTATCTATGTTATCAACTATATTGGGTACTTTTGCTTTGGTTTGTGTCTAGACGAAGTGATATTTTTGTTGAAAATTAATATTTCTTATGATATGAAATTTTGGAATTTTAATGTCATATTTTTTGACTTTTTTTGGGAACAAAAAAAATTGCATTTATTGCTTACAACGACATCTAAAAAATTACCCATTACACTAAAATTTTCCCAACACTTGTGCCTCATATATTAGTTTACTTTATCTATGTTATCAACTATATTGGGTACTTTTGCTTTGGTTTGTGTCTAGACGAAGTGATATTTTTGTTGAAAATTAATATTTCTTATGATATGAAATTTTGGAATTTTAATGTCATATTTTTTGACTTTTTTTGGGAACAATAAAAATTGCATTTATTGCTTACAACGACATCTAAAAAATTACCCATTACACTAAAATTTTCCCAACACTTGTGCCTCATCTATTAGTTTACTTTATCTATGTTATCAACTATATTGGGTACTTTTGCTTTGGTTTGTGTCTAGACGAAGTGATATTTTTGTTGAAAATTAATATTTCTTATGATATGAAATTTTAGAATTTTAATGTCGTATTTTTTTTAATTTTTTTTGGGAACAAAAAAAATTGCATTTATTGCTTTCAACGACATCTAAAAAATTACCCATTACACTAAAATTTTCCCAGCACTTGTGTCTCATCTATTAGTTTACTTTATCTATGTTATCAACTATATTGGGTACTTTTCCTTTGGTTTGCGTCTAGACTATCATATGTTGGGAAATTTCTTGTTTAATAGGAAGTTTTCTTGGGGGAGCCTGTAACCAATATTTAGTATAAAGTGTATTGTAGTTTTGAACCCAATAACCAGTACATAAGTTTCAGTCGGGTGAACCGACTTAATCATACCCTCACCCTTAATCATCCATTGCTTGGGAGTTCTGTTAAAAACGCACATACTCAAAGGTGACCATCTTCAATAACAGATTAACATTGCACTAAATATTATTGAATATTATTGTTATTTCCCTCCCAATATTTATATGCGACGTACAAAACTGGGTATGGCAAGTTGTTGCCAAATTTAGATCAGTACCTAATTATATTAAGATCGGTTATGACTCATTGGAGATAGCGAGTGGTACGAAACTGGGCGTGGCACAATAGTCAGTTATTAATTATATAGTACCTTTTAGCAAAATATTGCCTAGTACCGAATTTTATTAAGATCGCTTGTAGTTTGCGAAAGTTATCGTGTCGATCAAACGGTCATCCGCCCGACTTTTATATGGGAGGTACCAGAATGGGTGTGGCAAAACAGCTCATTTTCTATAGGTGAGCTTTATTTGGCTAAATACTGACTAGTACAAACTTTCCTAAAGATTGATTTGGTTTTGCGGGACTTCTCATGCCGAATAACCAGACGCCCAAAAAAATTTTGTATGGGAGGTACCATAATGGGCGTGGCAAAATCACCCTTGTTTTAATCGGTGATTGAAATTTCATAACGTGAAGCCTTATACCTAATTTCATTAAGGTCGGAAGTGTTTCACGTGATTTATCGGATTGACAACACTGACGAACACCCTGATTTGTATGGGAGGTACCAGAATGGGTGTGACAATCTCGCCCATTTTCTCCAGTTAAGTAGGCATTTACAGATTATTAACCGGTGTGTGAGTTGAATCTAATCACATCTACCAGAACAAAGATTTGAAAGAAATATGATTTTGTGCTTAATGTGTCGATTTGTATGTGAAGTACCAGAAGGGGCATGGTCAAAACGCCCATTTTCAATCCCAAACTCAATATTGACAAATAATAGTCACTGACAAAATGTCATTGTGATCTGTAAAGATTTACGGCAGTTATCGTGTTGACCAGCCAGCCAGACAGACAGACAGACGGACATGGCTCCTAAAACGAATTTCGTCCAAAGATACTAAGGGTCCAATATGGCTCCTTCTCTGTGTTACATTTTTTTACGTATTAAATGATATACCCCCATCTCTATGGGTGAGGGTATAGAAAGTAAATTTATAAAAGCCAAAGTGAAAGAAATTTAAAAAAACAAAAGTTCCTTTTGCTAAAAAAAAAGTAAATTTTCTGAAAAAAAATACCTATTCATATTCTTAAACAAAGTATCTTTTCCTAAAAGAAATCCTTATCTTAAAGCAGTACCTTTGCTTAAAAAAAAGTTCATATTCATGCAAAAAGTACATTTTACTTACAAAAGTAATTTTTTTTAACATAAGTGCCTTTTCTTAAAAAATTAAATTTTCTTACAACAAATTGCTTTTTCGTAAAAAACTATCTTTTCTTTAAAGAGTACCTTTTTATGAAACAAAATAACCTTTCCTGAGAAAAGTGCCTACTCTTGAAAATGTACGTATTCTTGAAAAAAGGACCAATTCCCAAATCAAACCCTTACTTCAAAAAAAAATACATTTTCTTAAAAAAAAAAACTTTTCTTTCAAAAATTCCATTTTTCTTAAAAAGTACCCTTTTCCCAAAAAGAGTACCACTTCTTTAAAAAGTACCTCTTCTTAAAAAATACTTCTTTGTAAAAACATCATAAATAAAATAAATGGTTCCCATTACATTCCATGAAGGAATTGGGGAGAGCGTCTGACAACCAGTGAGCTGTGCGCTTTCTAGTTTTTTTATACTCACTGATTGGGACCCAAAATTTTTCACCGATCCCGAGCGGTATTTTGAGAAGCTCAGTCATGGCTAAATACTCGATAGTGTCGCCGTTACTATGCGAGGTAACCGCAGCCGAAAGAAATTTAAGGTGGTCAGAGCAGGCACACTAACCATTGGACCACCGACGGCCACAAAAAAATCATACTCATGACTTTTTCTTACAGAAAGTACTTTTTCTTAAAAATAATACCTTTTCTTAAAAAAAACTATTTGCTTTTAATAAAAGAAGTACCTCTCTTTAAAAGCGGGAAAATATAATACATATTCTTACAAAAAGGATCTAAAAATATATTTGCTTCTTGAAAAAAATACATTCTATAAAAAAAAATTTCTTAAAAAAAGTTTATCATTTTACAAAAAGTATCTTTTCTTAAAGATCAATTTAAATTATCGTATTTTTCCACGGGCGCCGAACTAACCAGTACATAATCTATAGCGAAATGAACTTCGTTCCAACCGGGTGTCCCTTGACACCCCATGTAATTTTTTGTATATATATACATATGTCCTTTAGATATTTAAACAGAATATAAAACAATAGTACAATATAAAGTTTTAATTAAAGAGTCGCGAAGAACATAGGCTGTCAACGAATTCTCACCATTCATTTCTGTCTCTGGCAATTGATGTATTGTGATTTAATATTAGTTTTCCAGGCACCGCTTCAATGTATTTAGTGGTGTTCCTGGCCTTCGATAATTCTGCGGGTTCCATTCAAATGCCGCCCTAACAATATCTGTTGTTCCACACTTAAGTATTTATATGGCCGATCCAAATCCATTTTCTTCTACGTATGTGTAACCAATTCAATAGGACTGTTGTATGAACTTTGTCAGAGTACTTCATTAGAAATTGTCCTTGGACAGTTGTTGCGGAGAATTTGTCTCAGACAACGATTGACAAATGTTTGGACCTTCTTCATTGCCAGCTTCGCCAAGCTCCAAGTAGTACAGTCGTACAACAGTACAGAGTTCACTCTGCAATTGGAAACTCGAAATTTCGTCTTTTCCGATATCCTCGAATTGCGCCTGATTTTCTGCAAGTTTTGGAACGCAACACGGGTTATTCATACGATCAATTATATCCGCCGCGGCGCCACCATCCTGGGTAATCTTGCATCCTAAATTGTTGACTGATTCCAAGGCGTCAGTTAGTGAACCATCAACTGTTAGTGGTGTATTCCGTTCTGTTCGAATACACATTAGCTTTGTCTTCTTTATCTTGATTCTCAATCCTACTCTTTTCGGAGAGACTGTTTAACTTGACCGTGATGTCATCAAATTTGTAGGCCATCAGACAAATGTCATCTGCGTGGTCGATATCATGTAGATGTCCATACTTACTCCACTAAATACAGAACGGTGCTTCTGCATTAGCAGCCTCCATTACCTCGTCCATAAGTAGAAGAAATATTCTGGGTGGCAATACACATCCTTGTCTAACTCACGCAGCTGCAGTGAAATCGAACTTTATACGCCGCACGTTTGTACAGCTCACGGATCATGGACACTATCTTGTCCGGTATCCTCTTTTTGGTCCAGGTGGATCACATTGAGTTACGATGCATATAATTAAACGGTTGTTCGAAGTCTACGTAAATTAGATACAGAGGCGAGTGCAGTTCAACTGACTTTTCTATGATTATACGCAGTGTTTTTACGTGGTCGGCACACGAACAACCAGGCCTGAAACCTGCCTTCTTCTTCCGTACAAGTTGCAGCACCACCGACGAGATCCGCTGAAGTATAAGGGTCGCCATTACTTTGCTTAATGCATTGACCAGTGTAATACTTCTCCAGTTCTTGCATTGCGTTAGATCACCCCTTTTCGGGATAGTGATAACCACTCCCTCTATACACTTCGTAGGGAGTTTATTGACCATCCATGATCTTCTGATGACCGACGTAACGACATCTGCTAACGCTGATGCATCATATTTCAACAGCTCCTGTGGAATATTATCCGGATCAGAAGATTTTACCTCTTTCATTTTTTCCAGTGCGGCCTCGATCTCTGCTTGCGATGGGTGATTGTTGGGCACATGAATGACCAACGCTTGAAGCCCGCCTGCTCCTTTCACACAAGTTGCTCCACCACCGGCGAGATCCGTTGAATAATAAGGGTCGCCATTACCTTGCCTTTTGAATTTAGCAATATAATACTTCTCCACTTCCTGCACAGCGTTAGATCGCCCTTTTTCAGGATAGTGATAACCGCTCCCTCTATCCACTTGGTAATGAGTTTGTTGCCCATTAATTAACTTCTGATGACCGACGTAATGACTTCTGCTAACGTTGATGCACCATAATTCAACAGGCCCGCTGGAATATTATCGGGACCAGAAGAATTGTGAGCCTTCATTTGACCCAGTGCCGCCTCGATCTTAGCTAGCGACGGGGGTTCCTTTGAAATATCCCTTCGTGCGTTGCGACGTGAGTATGCTGCGGAAGGGGTACACTGATCTACATCATCCTGAAGTCTAGATTGTGTCGTAAACAATTCTAGCCATCGCTCCACTTGCTGATCTGGTGATGATATCTCCGTGCAATCATCAGCTTTCAATGATGCAGTACTTCTGATGTTGTAGCTGCTCAGCTTTATTTTATTGAAGAGTGCACAATACGGAGCTTGCCTGTATTTTCAGAGAGCCTGTTTCATCAAATTTGTGGGTCGTGCGACATATGTCGTCTTCGTAGTCGATTTCATCTGAATGTTCATACATACTCCACTGAATGCCGAACTGTGCTTCTGCATTAGTTGCCTCCATTACCTAGCACATAAGAAGAATAAATAATGTGGCGCACAAGGCACATCCTTGTCTAACTCTCACAGATGTGGATATAGGTTGGTTTTCCATCCCATTAAGACAAAGTTTATACGCTGCATCTCTGTGCAATTCACGGATCATTAGTACACTGTAGTCCGGTATCCCCTTTTTGGCTAAGGTGGGACACATTGAGCTACGGTGTACACAATCGAACGCTTGTCCAAAGTCTACTAAAAGTAGATACAGAGGCGACTACAGTTCAACTGACTTTTCTATGATTATGCGGAGTGTATAATCCTTTTTCAGGATATTGATAACCACTCCCTCTATCCACTTGAGAGGAATTTTGTTGACCATCCATGATCTTCTGATGACTGGCGTAATAACATCTGCTAACGCTGATGCACCATATTTCAACTGCTCCGCTGGAATATTATCACGATCAGACGGTTTGACATGCTTAATTTTTCCCAGTGCCGCCTCGATCCCTGCTTGCGAAAGGTGTTAGGTCGGCACACGAACGACCAACGACTGAAGCCCGCCTGCTCCTTTCGCAGAAGTTGCAGCACCACCGGCGTGATCCGCTGAAGTATAAGGGTCGCCATTACTTTGTATATTTCATTTTGCAATGTGATACTTCTCCAGTTCCAGCACAGCGTAAGATCACCTCTTCTGGGATAGTGATAACCACTCCCTCTTTCTACTCCGTAGGGATTTTGTTGTCTATCCACACACTTGTAATAACTGGCGTAATGACATCTGCTAACGTTGATGCATCATAATTCAACAGTTCCGCTTGTATATTATCAGGACCAGAAGAATTGTGATTCTTCAATTGACCCAGTGCCGCTTTGATCTCTGCTTGCGACGGGGGTTCCTTTGAAATTTCCCCTTCTCGCGTTGCGACGTGAGTATGCTACCGAAAGGATACAATAATCATCACCATCCGGAAGTCTAGATTGTCGTAAAGAATTCACGCCATCGCTCCACTTGCGGATCTGCGGATGATATTTTTCCCCCTCTATTTATTCCACTTGGGAACATAGGGATTCTACAAGAGAATTGCATCGTATTCTATTATTACATGTATTCTTAATAACATCAAAATTTTTATCTTGGTATTGTAATTCTTGTTCTTCTCCAGGTATTTTTTGGGTGACCGATTTTCAATTCGGTCTTGTTATTTGGCGGATTATAGGCCCATCGTTTGTTGACCTCCTCGTTCTGCGTGTGTGATTTTGTTTGGCCTGGTAATGATATCTCTCTGCCATCACTACCTTTTAACGATGCAGTATTCCTACTGTTCTCCTTGCCAAGACAGTCCGATTTTAACTGCCTCTTTAACGTTGGGACCTTCGATTGTATACAAATATTCTGCACTAATCCAAGGTTTATTCACATATCTTTTCTCACCAAGGACCTCCTTAGCTGTTTCTTTCAGCGTTCGTTGTAGTTGTTGCAATTAAATTTACGTTGTGGTGACGAATGTTTGCGTGAGCTCACTTCTGATGAATGTTTGTTGGGATTGTGGGCTTTTCAGTGTGTGTTGGTACTTAGGAATCTAAGATCGATACAAATTCGCATATGTAAATTTCGTACTTGAGTTTGTATATATACGATTGATGAACTACCGGTGGTATCAATTCAGGCACAGTAGTTAGGCATCTGATGATGAACTTGTCACGGAGTTCGAAACTAGTCATGCCAGTGAGTGTATTTATTTGAATAGTATATTACTCCAACGAAACCCAAGCATTTTTCAATTAGAAAAATGTTCCTGACCTTGTTAGCTTGTAATATGAACTTCTCATACATTAACTTAATTGATATAAAAGTTAAATAGGGAGCAATATTCCGTGCTACACCTTTTCCCCAAAAGCAACCAAATATGGGACCGTATTCAACATCTGACGATTTTCTCATTGCTACAACGCATATTTACGTTGTGGTGACGAATATTTGCATTAGTTAACTTTTAACGAAACTTTCATTTCACAGCTACAGGCATTAATTAAATTAAAAAGTAATAACCAACACTCCACGTTTGCTCCGAAGTGTAACCCAATATATGACTGTGTGTGTGTGGGTTAAACTTCAATTAAACATTTCCTTTGTTACGTTACTCATTCATGTTTGAGTTTAAAATTAATTCAATGGTCTCGACATTATTGATATTCAAATTGAAAATATTTGCATTTCCCCTGCTCTGCGTCCCTTAAAAGCCAAGTGGTCCCGGCTTGGCCGCAATCACCCAAACCTGTTAAAAGGCATCGAGATTGAGATTGCATTTCTGTTGGCCTTGACTTGAGCGGAAGTCCTTTTTGAATGAACTGTGTGGTTTTTGTTGCTGTTGTTGCTTTTATATTTTTTTTTGTATTGATTTTAACACTCACAGCAATATTATCGAGTTTGCTTAATTTCATACTCGTTTGTATTTGCTAAAAGTGTGAGTGTTGTTCGGCTGCTCAGCAGTAAAAAGAGGGCATTTGAATGCCTTCTAGAAGGCCTTGCCTACAAATGAATTCATGATTTTGAACTATCGAGAGAGCGAGAAGAAGGAGATGCCTGCCGGCATATTTCCCTTTTCCTTGGTAGAACTTTTAATTGAAGGGCACTTTAAGAGACTTGTAGAAGGTATTCTCTTTCAGGCCTTCCAATATGCCAACCAATGGAATGCCTTCTAAGAACACTGCAAGGGAAGGCCTGCAAAATAATATTTTTAGAAAGGCATGCGAAAATATATATGCGAATTTTTCCCTATTTATCAAGTTCGGAATGTAATATTTGTTTGGGCATTAAAATATGCCCATTTCATGCCGTGAAGGGAGAAGGGGAGAGCTTCCCACAATCAGTGAGCTATACGCGCTGTAGTTTTACATTCACTACTGATTGGAAGCTACAACTTCACACCGGTTTTGCACCGGCTAGTCATAGCTAATAACTCTTTAGTTGCGCCTTCACTAAGCAAGGTGACCGGTGTCGAAAAAAAAGTGTAAGGTGATCAGAGCAGGGAACGAACTAATGAAATCATGGGCAGAAGGTGCGCTCACTAACCATAACACTTTAATGCTGACAAAGTATTATTTGGAAAATTTGCAGCCTGACGAATCCAATTCGTAACCTCAGTATTTATGATCAGACATGTTATCTACTCGATTACCGCATGATTATGATTTTTCAATGACAAATTTCGAACATGAGGGAATACAGGGTGTCGTTGCAGGAGTTGACGTTGACGATGGTTAGTGTGCGCGCCTCCTGCACGTGAGATCCTGGGTTCGATCCCTGCTCTGGCCACCTTAAATTTCACCTCCCATAGTGACGGCGAAACTATCGAGTATATAGCCACGTAAAAGCTTCTCAAAATTCCTTTCGGAACCGGTGTAAAACTGTAGGTCCAAATCAGTGTGTATAAAAACTAGAAAGCGCACAGGTCTCTGGTTGTGTGAGGCTTTCCCCAATTCCTTCATTGCATGGAATGGCAAATCATTTTTTTGTCGGATTTGATACTTCACGATAGTGACCGTCTTGATAGTGGCCGTCGGTGGTGCAATAGGTAGTGTGCGCGCCTCTTGTCCATGAGACCCTGGGGTCCGATTCTTGCCCCGACCACCTTAAATTTCTTTTAGCGCCGGTCACCTCGCATAGTGACGGCGACACTATCGAGTATTTTGCCATGAAAAAGCTTCTTAAAATTCCGTTCGGAACTGGTGTAAAACTGTGGCTCCAAATCAGTGTGTTTAAAAACTAGAAAGCGCACAGCCCTCTGGTTGTGTGAAGCTCTCCCCAATTCCTTCATGGAATGGAATAGGAAACCATTTTTTTTTGCGGATTTGGTAGTTCACGACAGTTATATTTTGGTTTGTTGATGTTTCTGCTTTTGAGACAATAAAAGCAAATCGCCACATCAAGTTACTGCATCTACTAACACGTGCAAATCATGGCCATTCATTATTAAAATGGATTATCTCTTGTAGCAACAATGCGGGCTCTGCGCCCCTTTCCCGACGGGGCACATTTTTGGATGACCGGGTACATCAACAAGCAATATTGCCGGATATGTGACGATTGATTTTATTCCAATTACAACAATTGTAATTCACACAAGGCCCACCAAGTGACACTGCATTCGCAAAACGTCACTGTTTGTTATCGATTGTGGGCCGGCGGCATCATCGGTCCATACTTCTTCGAAAACGATGATGGCATTGCTGTAACCGTCAACAGAGCGCTATAGATCGATGAAAATCGATTTATTTTGACCGAAATTGGATGACGTGAATGTGCACGATATGAGGTTCCAATAAGGTGATGCAACACAGCTGATGCTGACGTGCAACACAGCTGATGCCACCAAGGGCCTTATGCAAGAGGGATTTCAGGTAATTTTTATCTTGTGCAGAGGCGACGTTAACTCGACACCGAGAACGTAGGATTTGACGCCGTTAGACTTTTTACCCTTAACCCTCAAGAGGGTTTCGCAAGTCTGTGACAATAAGCCACAATCGACCGTTGATCCCAAAGTTAACTATCGCTTAAATTCAGTCTGATCTATGCCGTAGAGTTATCGGAAATTTGACATTTGGGAACCAGAGTCATCGGAAATTTGACATTGAGGAACCGTGCCATTCCAACGACAACGCGTCGGTTATTTAAACGATTTCATATTCCACACATAATGTCACTGATAGGCCTCTCTAATAAAATAAAAAATTCGTTGATATCTCATACGCAACTTGTCTTATTCAATTTTAACATCTACCCGCTCGTATTGGAAAACCCGTTACCGTTTGCTTTCCTTTAACTAGCCGTCCAACAGGCCTGCTTATCGAAGGGAAGTGTGCATACCTATGTTCATCAATTCTGCATTCTACTCATTGGCCGGCCAACAGACTTGCTTAAAGAGGGGAAACTCGTTGGTCAGCCAACAGGTCTGACAAATGAAGGGAAGCTTGGCTAAGCCTACCAGGATTGTATCGGCCTTCAAATGTAGGGCTGCCAACAGGCCCGCTAAAAGTATAGAAGGGCAAATGCCTGAGAACATCGATATTGACATACGTTTGTAGATCTGCTTAAAGAAGGGAATTGTGAATACTTATGGGGATCGAATCTACCTTCCACTAGTAGGTCTGCCAACAGGCATTCTTAAAGAAGGGTGCATGCCTGAAAGCATCAATTCCGTCATCCGCTAGTAGGCCTGCTTAGGGACGGTAAGTTTGCATGCCTATGATGGTGCACGCTTTTGAGCATCCATTCTGCCAACCAATAATAGGCTACTTGGATAATGACAGTTCGAAGGCTTATGCGTATCGGTTCTGCCTTCCATTAGTAGGCCTGACAAATGGCATGGGAATGTTAGTGTGAATGCCTATAAGGGTGCATGCGTTTCAGCATCCATTTTGAGATCCACTGGTAGGACTGCTTAAAGAAGGGAAGCGTGGGAAGTGGGGGATGGCAACAGGCCCGCTGAAAGGATAGAAAAGTAAATACCTGAAAACATAGTTTTCATCATTTGCTAGTAGGCCTGCTTTGGGAAGGCAAGTTTGCATGCCTATGATGGAGTAGGCTTCTGAGCATCCATTCTGCCAGCCACTAGTTGGCGTGCTTGGAAAAGGGCAGCTGGAAGGCCTAGGAGGCTCGATTCTGCCTTTCACTAGTAGGCCTGCATAAACAAGAGTAGGGTGTTTGCCTAAGAATATCGATTATTTCACCCGCTAGTAGACCTGCTGTAACGTGACGTCATGAACAAACACTCACCACCATTCCCACCCGCATACTTGCCTGGTCTACCCGTCACCTAAGCATACACAACATCCAACCACCGTGAACAATCACACTCACTGACAGCACACAAGCTCTGTCGACGTTGTGTACATATTAGCAGCGAACTAGTTTCAATGACCGCACAAGAATGAGTACTTGAATGTAATTCTCATTTGCGAGATTACAGCGAAGGTACTTAGTGTTAAGGTAAACTAGACTCGAGTCGTCGCCTCCGAACGAACAACCAGACAAGATTATAGCATTTTGCCCGACGGTGTAAATATATTTGCTAGCACATACCGAACCAGTATATCCGATACCGATCACCTTAGAATCTACCAGACCGCAACCTGCCCCCGATGATTTATCAAGCCAATGCTAGTATTCCCGGAAGGGTGTTGTCAAGCTGAGACAAGTGCCTCAGAAGATTGTTGTCCAGCCGAGACAAGTGCCCCCAGAAGAGTGTTGTCAACCAAGAGTAGTGTTCTCAAGCTAAGAGGAGTGTTCTCACCGAGTGAAGCAGTTGATGTTATTCGTGTAAATCAAAATACTTTGTAAATTAAATATCAATAAAGAATCTGAATTCGAACCCCCCAAAAGGGTAAACTATGCTGTTCTCATTTCGAAAGGTTTGGTGGATCCTAACGAAAGACTCTGTACATGGCTGAGCTTACCTCAGCCCTAGACAAAACCGCGTTACACTGCTTAGGAAAGGTTAGTGATCAAACGTATAAGGGTGAATACCTATGATCGTAAAATCCTGCCTTGACAGTCCTGCTTAATGGTGTGAAGTTTGCCTGAACATCGAAGCTTTTGGAATACGTCGATGGCAAGAGTGTCTCTTGCGAAGTCGCCTTTAAGAAGTGAAATGCAAACGTGTCAAATTTTTCCCTAGTCTCCGGAAAGGAGAAACGAAGGCCTGTCTGAATGCCTGGTAGAAGATCATTACTTATTATCAAAAGACTGCAACAGTGGGCATATTTCTGGGACTATGAGCATCGTCCGTCGCTGGAGCAATGATTGTGTGTGCGGCACTTGAACATGAGATCGTGGTTTCGATCTCTGCTCTGATCACCTTAAATTTCTTTCGACTCTTGAACATGACATCGTGGGTTCGATCCCTGATCCGACCACCTTAAATTTCTTTCGACGGCGATGACCTCGCCTAGTGACGGCAACACTATCGGTGTGTTTAGCCATAAGAAAGCTTCTCCAAACACCGTTCGGAGCCAGTGTAAAACTGTAGGTCCCAACCAGTGGGTGTAAAACTAGAAAGCGCACAGCTAATTGGTTGTATGAAACTCTACTCAGTCCCTTCTTGGGATGTAATGGGACACCATTGTTTTTTCTATGAGCATAGATTCTATCTTCCAATTGCAACCCTGCCAACAGATCTGCTTTAATAAGGGAAGTGTACATGCCTAAGATCAGCGGCTACTAGACCTGTTACCAGGACTGCTGGATGAAGGAAAGCATACAAAAATATGCCTTTTGCTAGGAGGCCTCCCAACGCACCTGTTTAAGGAAGGGAAGTTCTCAGGTTTGCCTAATCATTTTGAATGGTCAGAGTATGGAATTTGTCGTCAGGCTAAGAAAAGGAGTAACGAAGATGTAGATGCCCACTAAAGGAGGTCATAATTGAATGCCTACAGATTGCCACAGTAGTCATCGTTGCAGGCCCATTTTGAGAATCCCTCGGCATTTCCGCTGCTGGGATTTCCTTATGAGTGTGTGTGTGTGTGTGAATTTGTGTTAAGTTCACTTTTCGCTTTGCGAAAGCGGATGTTGGGGCGGCACGTGTGGCATGTATGCATTTCCGGTTTAATTGATTTTGCCGCAAAATGTGTAAAATGTGCTGAAGCGAGCACAAAAACCCCACAGAATATTGAATGAGCTCAGCAGCGTACAAAAAAGAGATCACTAAAGTTACTTGTTTCATTGGCGTCGACAAGGGGACAGGGAACGGTACTTTTTACTACTCTGTTAGTGTATGTATATGCATTTGTGTTCGTGTGTGTGTGTGTATGTGGGTCTGTATGCGTGTGAGTGCAAATATAACGAGCAATTTGTTGAGGTTGTACTCGTAAGCGTTTGTGTCGTTTATACAGAACGCAGAGGAACACTTTAGCTGTTGGCAGGTATACGAGTACATAAGTCGTAATGAAACTTCTCCACAAACCGCAAATGTTTGTATTAAACAAACACATGCATGTTATCTGTATTAAGCTTTGTGTGGCCAAAAAGGGATTTCATAATCAATAATCTTTGAATACCAACCGACCCTCTTAATGTAGATGATATTTTCCACTCACAAGCATTTATTTACCCAGTAGGCATTCGATTAGGAATCCCAGTCAATCACATGAAAATAATTAATATAAATACTTATATAGCAAATACAATTTTAAACGGGAACGTAATCAATTATTTTTTAAATGCCGGAGAGAAAAAATTGTAAGAGAATCAAAATAATTGTATTTATACAGGGTGAGGCAAAAACCATTATCTGATTTTCTTTCGATATAAGTTTTGTTTAAAGTGAAAACTCATGTGGATTTTAACTGATAATGTTTATTCGCGGTTCAATATTTTGTTTCATTTAATTGTGGAAATTACTTCGCCGTTGGCGGTGATGGAAATGTGGGCTCTTTTGATTTCCGTTTGGATAATTGTGTGCAGCAATGGTGGTATCACGTTGTCAATTTTGGCTCAAGGTTTGTTCTTGTTCTCGTACACCAACGACTTCAAATATCCCCAGAGAAACAAGTCCGGGACTATCAAATCGTGAGATCTAAGCTGCTTAAGCCAAATCACCGAATCGCGATATCACACGCACTGGGAAGGTATCCTCCAAAATTCACCTTGTGCCGCATGCAGTATGACAAGTAGATCCGTTTTACTAGAGCCACATGTCCTGCAAATCCATATCGTTAACTTCCGGTAAGAAAAATTCAGTCAGCATCGCTCTCTATCGGCCACTTTTTCCTTCCAACTCGTAACGGGTTCGAAGCGAATCCTCCAAGCGTAATTTCACTGATTCGATTTTTATGTTTTTGTGGACTCGAAACGGGTTCGAAACTCGCAACGCGTTCGAAAACTCGCATTTCTCCTTTTTACGATATTAAGAACCCGTAACGGGGTTGATCCCCACCCGCATTTGTTTTTGTGTACATTGGGATGCGTGGATTTTGGGTCCCCCGGAACTGAGAATTTTGCTTATCGATGTGGACGCTGAGATAAAAATGAGCCAATGTCGCTCATGTTGATGGAAAATCATCTACTTCGTGGTTGAGTTCCAAAATCGAATGGCTTTATTTTAAACGGGCGCCACAGTCAGTTGATAATAACTGTTGGACCACCTGAATTTTGAATGGGAACATTTTCGAGTCCAAACCCAACAGGATGTGTAGGGTTACCCACCAGAGGTAGTGATCTTGTCGCGATGTGGAGGATTAATCCCAGGCACTCTGATAATAAGTGACTGCTTAAATTACAGGTTATCTTGCGTTTGCCAATGCGGTTCCTACAGTAATTTACAAAGGTACCCAAGAACTGATCGGAATATATTCCTCTTTTTGGATTAGAAGGCGGATGAACCAATACCACTGGTCAACAGCAGATATGTGCAGGGGATAACAAGTCCAGATCTGACGAACTCATTGAGCACTTCACCCTGGTCAGCATCTGGCAATAGGTAAAATTCTAAGCCTATGTGGGTTGGGCTTGCCTTCTGCCACAGTTTTGTTAATGGCGATGAAAATGATAGATATGTTCGTGTTGACTGCAGCTTTCCTCACCATGATCTGCAGTAAAATGTTGAAGAGATCACATAATAGGGTGTCGTCCTGCCCGAGGCCTCGCCTCATACTGCATGGTTCGGTGAGAACATTGCCAAACTTTACTTAGGATATCGTGCCCGGTCAGTGTCTTTCTAAAAAGACGTGTCAGCTTAGCGCGAAAACCAAGCTCCGACATAACTTGGTACAGTTTTCCCCGTATCGGGCTATCGAAGGCAGCCTTGTAATCTACAAAGAGGTGGTAGGTCTCCATTTGGTTTTAGTGGATTTTCTCCAGGATTTGTTGTCTTAGCAATACCGGGTTGGTCGATAATTGATTTACTAGGCCTAAAGCCACACTGATAGTTGCCGATTGTTGACGATCCTGCAAACGTTACAAGAACCTCGATTTGGGGATATGCACTTGGAATCTTAGAATACTATACAAATCCGGTGTCACTATCCAACTGGCAGATGTCTTCGAAAATTATAAGGGTGACATTACAGCTATCCAGGAGATGCGATGTAAAAGACATGGTTGTAAAAATAAAAAACTGTGACATACGTATACTACAACTTCCATGAGAAGATGCATGAATTTGTGTGCGGGTTTGTAGTTGGCAAAAGAGTGCGTCATCTGGTATTAAGATTCAACCCCGTGAGTGTACGTCTACCCACCCTTCGCATAAAAGTGAAGTATATTTATATATCGCTAATTTGTGTATATGCCCTGATAGAAGAAAAATACAATGATACCAAGGATATCTTCTATGAGAACCTAAGAGAATCATATGAACGCTACCCTGGCCATGACATTAAGATTGCTGATGGATTTTAAAGCTAAAGTCGGCAGCAAAAATGTTTTTGAACAAACCATGTGTGAATTCAGGCTACTTCCAATAACGGACTGAGACTGCTAGATTTCGCCGCGGCGAAAAACATGGTTTGTCAGCAGTACGAGATTCCAACATAAAGACATCCATAAGTGTGCTTAGATATCCCCTGATGCACAGATGAAAACCCAGATTAAACACCTGTTACTTGATGGGAGGCACTCTAGTAAAGTAATGGATGTACGTGTGCTTCGAGGAGCTAATATCGATTTGGTTCTCTCCCTGGTTCCAGCAAAGATTCACACAAAGCTCAGCAGAGCAAAAGCCGTATGAACCCAAACTCATACAAAACTGGATATCGGAAAGCTGCAACTACCAGTGGTAACCACGGCCTATGCAGAGATTCTAATTCAGATTCTGACGCAGAACGCACCCCCAGCTCATGATCCCCAGGATCTCTCCCTGGTTCCAGCAAAGATTCGCACAAAGCTCAGCAGAGTAAAAGTCGTATGAACCCAAATTACTACAAAGCTGGATATCGGAAAGCTGCAACTACCAGAGGTAGATAAACTAATTCAGATACTGGCGCAGAACGCACCCCCAGCTCATGATCCTGAAGCGCAGTGGAAGTACAATTCCCAAAACTGCTGCAGAGATCGTACTTGGTTATGAAAAACCGCTTAAAGACAAACCTTGGTTAGATGAAGAATGACGCAATGACAAAAGACCGCTGCACGTATGGCAATGCTTTAGCCAGTTGCAACGCGGGGCACGACAGAGCGATACAAGGGGAAGAGAAGACAGGAATCGAGGAAGAGAGGAACGGCTGTGAAGACAGCGCTAGAGTGAGAAAATTGAATCTTACAGTAGAAAGAATGAGGCCCGTAAATTCTGGCAAAAGTAAAAAGCCAAACCAACAAAAATGTTAGCGATAAGGACGATAATCTTGTCACAGATGAGGAGCAGAATATATTGGGAATATGGACAGATCACTTCTCTTGTTTACTTGCCCCAGGAGACTTCAATACAGATGACGTTGACCGCAACACCCCTAACCAAACCTAAGTTAGAACTAGCATTTCCCGGCTTAATCACAAGAAAGCCGCAGGTGCTGATGGACTACCTGCTGAGGTGTTTAAGGCTGGCGGCTATGAGTGGGAAAGGTGTATGTATCAGTTCGTATGCAAAATCTGGCTAGACAAATGCATGCCCGACGATTGGAGTCTTAGCATACTGTGTCCTGTTTTCAAAATAGTGGATTCGATTGTATATATGTGCATACATACAGGGCAATGACGTCGAACGTCATCCTCCTAGGCAATGCAAAGTTAGAAGTGCAATTTCTCGGCTTAAAGACAACAAAGCCGCTGGTGGTGATGGACTACCGACTGAGCTGTTTAAGACTGGCGGCTATGAGTTGGCAAGGTGCATGCAACAGCTCATATGCAAAATCTGGCTAGAGGAATGCATGCCCGGCGATTGGAGTCTTAGCATACTGTGTCCTGTTTTCAAAACATCCGATTCGATTGTACCTATGTGCCAACTATCGTGGAATAAGCCTGTTATCCATCACGTAAAAGGTCCTCTCGAGCGTAGTGTGCGAAAGACTAAACCGTTTGGTGCAGATCTGATCGGACCTTGGTTGGTTGGTTGAAAAGGCTGCAAGACAGCAGGCTGTCTAGCACACTTAGCTAAAGAAGCCCATAGCAACTGTGGACTAGTCGTCTAGCCAATTTGCCCTTTCAATGAATTTTTCTATAAGACCTACAGGAATATCCTGTAGGGCTACGGTGCTAACTAAATGTGTTCCGAATATCCTACTTCTCAGTCCTGCCAGAGGAGGGCAATCCAAGAGAAGGTGTTTCGTCGTTTCCTCGTCCTCTTCCTTGCAGCATGTACAGCGATTGGAGTTTCTATGTCCCAATCTTAGGGCGTATTTTCCTACAAGACAATGTCTCGTAAGTGTTCCTATCATTGTGGATAACCTGCCACTCGGCAAGTTAAGTAGTTGCCTAGTCCTCTTCCTGTCCACCTGTGGCCAGAGGGCCCTAGCTTGTTTGCAAGTTGAGGTAAGTCTCCACTTGTCCTTGAACATATTATCGGGCCACTGCCTGATCTGCAAACGGCAGGTCGAAATTGGCATACTAACACCTTCTTTTGCCGGAAGAACCTGTGCCGTAGTGCCCTGTCTAGCTAACGCATCCGCTACGCAAATCCCTGGAATGTCGCTGTGTCCCGGTACCCAGATGAGCCTTATGTCAAAATACTCTGCCATCACCCTAAGTGATGAGTGGCATTCTTTCACCGTCAGGGACGTAGCAAACTTGGATTCCAGGGATTTTATGGCAGCCTGGCTGTCTGTGTAGATACATATTCTCCGGAGGGTTGTGACTCTACTTTTCAGTATTTCAGCAACCTCCAGCATGGAGGTAATTTCCGCCTGAAATATACTACAGTGATCAGGCAGCTTGAAGGAGATATTTATATTTAGGTCCGGTGAATGGACCCCATAGCCTACTTGCTCGTCCAACTTTTATCCATCCGTGAAAAATCTGATACTAATGGTATCCCCTTCCAGTGACTTTCCCAGGTATTCCTGTTCGGAATAGAAGTCCTTAGATTTGTCGCTGGTAGAAGGTAGTAAGTCTCCACTTGTCCTTGAACATTTAATCGGCCCACTGGCTGACGTGCAAACGGCAGGTAGAGATTGGCATACTAACAGCTACTTTTGCCGGAAGAACCTGTGCCGTAGTGCCCTGTCTAGTTAACGCATCCGCTACGCAATTGCCTGGAATGTCGCTGATGAGCCTGATGTCAAAAGACTCTGCCATCACCCTAACGGTGCGTTTACACGGGACAGTTTGAGACAAGATAGTTGAGAATATGTATTAGTTGTCACAAAGAGAAAAATTATTTCTGTGACGTACGCGTCCAGCCAGTTATAAAGACAGTACAGTTTTAAGCAACCGCCGACAGTGTCGTTTCGTTAAATTTCGTGCTCTGATTTTTTGTTTCTTCGCTCTTTTGCCATTGTATTTTGTCTTACTTCTCCAAATTATAATGGAACTGATGTACTCTGTAAAATTAAACATGTATTCATGTTTATATGTTTGTATTGTCAAACAATATTTCAATAAAAATTAGCAACATTTTCAAATACAAATATATTTCCCAATTTGCAAAGTCGTTTGCGATGTTTTGCTTTTTTCTTAAATTACTACGAAACGTCACCGATATGGCCGATGGCTGAACTAGTAGAGGTTGACGCAGTAGGATTTGTTGTAATTGTGTGAACCAACAACAGGCATTTAGTTTTTGTTTCATGGCTCTAACCGTCAAATTCAACACAGATCCATATGAACAAACACAGTAAACAAAAAAGTACAACACCAAAATACACTGAATTTAACAGATGGAGTCATAAGAAAGCAAAATCAGTTGTTCTATTGCGCCAACCTTTACTAGTTCTGCCATGATCTGGCAGCTTATGTCAAATCTCTTGCCGAAGTTACTGTCATTGAAAAAACAGTGACAGTGGCGAGGCAAGTGAGAAAAGTGTAAGTGTGGTAGTAAATATGTGTGAATGTATTCCTACTGTCGGAGCAAAACTGTCCCGTGTAAACGCCAGGTAAGTGATGAGTGGCATTCTTTCACCGTCAGGGACGTAGCAAACTTGGATTCCAGGGATTTTATGGCAGCCTGGCTGTCTGTGTAGATACATATTCTCCGGAGGGTTGTGACACTACTTTTCAGTATTTCAGCAACCTCCAGCATGGAGGTAATTTCCGCCTGAAATATACTACAGTGATCAGGCAGCTTGAAGGAGATATTTATATTTAGGTCCGGTGAATGAACCCCATAGCCTACTTGCTCGTCCAACTTTGATCCATCCGTGAAAAATCTGATACTACTGGTATCCCCTTTCAGTAACTTTTTCCAGGTATTCCTGTTCGGAATAGAAGTCCTTAAATTCCTGAAGTCCTGTTACAGTAGTCCGTGTTTACGGGAATAGAGTTAATACGGGGTAGCAATTCAGCGTGTCCGGAATGCACCGATATCATGACGCCACAATCTCTGATTCTCACCGGGGATGTAGCGGCTGCTGATTCGGCCATGATATCAGGGGTACAGATGTTCAGGATAGCACTAAGTGCAGTACCTGACGTCGTGCCCATTACCCCACTAACGCTAATCAGTGCTGATCTTTGAATTTTCATCAAGGAATGCAGAATCGGACCTTATTAGTGTGGCTTTAGGCGTAGTAAATCAACTATCGATAAAGTAATAATATTAAACAAATCCTGGAGAAAACCCACTAAAAACAAATCGACACCTACCGCCTCTTTGAAGATGACAAGGCTGCCTTCAATAGCCCGACGCGGGGAAAACTTCAAGAAGTTATGGTGGAGCTTGGTATTCCTGCTAAACTGACACGCCTTTGTAGGAAGACACTGACCGTCACGAGATACTCAATAAATTTTAGGAATGTTCTCACCGAACCATTTCGTACTAGGCGAGGCAGGGCGAAACCCTATCATGCGATCTCTTCAAC